>ATSW01032354.1:0-10177 GCA_000444245.1 Botryllus schlosseri
GAGATTTTCCACTTCTGGCGCGGACTACACCAACTCGACTTGGTTGTGCAAAAGGCCTACTCGAAGCTTGCCAATGAAACTTTCATTACTCAAATGAGCAGCTTGATCGGATTTCTGCGCCGACAGCAGGAGCTCCAGACTGAGATGCAAACAACATGCCCACGCTTTGTCGACACTCGGTTGGCTTCAATAAAGAGAGAGACTGGATGGTTAGTTGCGAACAAGATACGCGTGATTCAGTATCTCGATGAAAAAATCCTTCTGCACGCCCATCGCCAGAGTGGTGGATTTACGTTGTCGCTCTTGACGTTGTCGCCGGAGAGGTCCTGAAAGTGGTCACGTCCCTGCAAGGCAAGAAAAATCTGGTCACCGAGCAGCACGCCAAGCTGATGAAGTTGCGTGACAACCTGAAGGACTTGTGTTCAGCAACTATAGAGCTTCGTGAGGAGGATGGTTTCCAGGGTGAATTAGTATACGGAAGCGGAGTTATGTGAGTTTTTCGTTGATAAACTGCGGATTATCCACCAATCAAGGATAATCCGAGAAATATCAACGAAAAACTCCAATAACTCCGCTTCTACTAGATTGAATTGAGTCAAATTTGTTTTGCATGGTCTCTGAAGACAGTTCAACAATTTCATGTGGTTGACAGAAAAATTTGAATTTTTTTATTTAATTTTCCTGTTTAAATTTAAAAAGTCAATTGGATCTGCGGAGCCCTATACTTGTTAGAATTGAACCAAATTTGGTTTGCAGCGTTTTTTAGGGTAACATGACGATTTAAGAGGTGACCGGCTTGAATCGAGAAAAAAAAGTTATTTTTGAACAGCTCTAATGAACATCCTCCTGCCCACCCTAAAGGACTTCTGCGTAACGCTCTCGACCGTGTTTCCAACGACGGCACCAGTGGAGGCGGATTTTTCCGCCATCGGAATAGAAAAGGATGACTACCGGGAGAGCCTGACCGATTTCTCGCTCGAAGGCTGCCTTCATGCAAAGCGGTTTCAAGAGCTGCAGAAACTTGTGTGATTTTTGGTTAGATCATTAAACTTGAAACACCGGCAGGTGGAGTAACGCAAAACACGAGCTTGTTTTCACATAAAAGTCTCAGTATGGTACCCTCCTACGCTAGGAAAGCCATTTTTCATGAAAGTATAATTTAGTATAATTTAAAATTCTGGTTGAGTATAAAATAAGCTATTTTTGCTAAATTGTACAAGTACAATTTAAAGACCCCTGTCTATGAGTCACTAAAACTAAGTAGTAAACAGCCAACGTACAGTCACGTATTATCGAATGCAATGTTCGACATTAGACCAGTTTCATTTCATTCTGCGGTCGGTGCGCCAGCTATACGACTGCTAAAAATCCTGCGTTCGATGCCGTGAGGCGATCTACAATTCAACCTCAACGAAACCTGCGAGACCTGAACCTGCCGGATTCAGAAGTGTTCTTGAGCTCATTTGATATCTCTAGTCTCTTTACAAACGTTCCGCTGCAAGAGACTATCGATATTTGTGCGAACGCGCTTTACGGCGGTAAGCTAGCACCACCATCAATGCTGCGTAAAGTTTTTGTTGAACTTTTACAGGCAGCTACATGTTCTGTTGAATTTAGCTTTAACGATGTTATCTATAAACAAATAGACGGCATATCGATGGGATCTCCCTTGGGACCTATTTTGGCTAACATTTTCGTAGGATATTACGACTTTATGAGGTCGAGCTTCTCTCCCAGCGTGTGTCCGTCAAACCGTTGTTGTACCGACGTTATGTAGACGATACTTTTGTCATATTCAGAAATGAGATGGACTGTGATCAATTTCTCATTCACTTAAACTCGCTTCACCCGGCTCTGCTATTCACAATTGAAAAAGAATATCCGGAAAATCTTACTTGATAACGGTTACCCTGAACATGTCACCAACCGCGGCATAGAGAGGAAAGTAACGCATTTCAATGCAGAAAAGTCAACAGAGCCTACCGAACGAACAACCAAAGATGTTTACATCCATCTACCTTGGATAGGACCTATTTCCACCCGCTTTGAAAAGCAATTGATTTCAGCGGTCAATAAGTGTTACGACACAGTGAAGACCAACGTGATTTTCACGACAACGCAGCTGCTCCCTGCAACACGTAAAGACGTGCTACCCGCACTTCAGCCAGGGATATCTAGAACTTCTAGAAGTTCTAGATATCCCTGACTTCAGCAAAGCAATGTAGTTTACGAATTTAAGTGTCACTGTGATTGTGGCTACGTGGGAAGAACGTCAAAGCGCTTGCAGGAACGCATAAATCAGCATGTCCCTAGATTCATTAGAACACGCTCGGTGAAAAGCTCACCCTTAACTCACCCGCTCAAGATTGATGCGGAACAATCAAAGGCCATAAATTCTGCAATTGGCAAACACTTGTTGGATAATCCCGCTTGTGCGAAAAATTATCGAGACGACAGATTTCGCATACTCGGAAAGGGTCGCTCACACTTTCATTTGTGTGCCTTGGAGTCGACTTTTATCAAAATACACCAGCCAAGGCTGTGTCAACAAAAAGAGTTCGTGTATCATCTAAAAATAGTACATTGAACGCTCTCGTATTCGTGCTGGTGACGTCATATTTTGTGTTACGATTGTTGATATACGCTGTTCTTTCGAATTCTCTACTAGTTGCTGACGATTACCCCTGAAGAGTGTCAGCCGAAAATATTCGGGTTCATTTCAATATGAATATACTATTCATATATTCAACCTCAGCAAAGCGGAACGAAGCAAAAGAATCGGTTGTGCTTGCCAAGGATAGATATCCCTGGTCGTGTATACTGTTTACATTCAATAGTGACATCACAAACACTAGCATGCTAGGTCAGCAAGTGTTGAATGTTGGAAGGAATTCATGTTTTTATGCGAAATTACATGGAAAGTAAAGGGATAATATTTTTAGTTAGTATTTTCGCATGAAAAAAAACGAGCGAAATTACAAACCATAGTACAGTGTAACCAGTGAATATGCTTTGGACAGCGGATGAATATATCCCTGAATCACGGGAGTCTCGGCTTATTTTAAAATTGACCACGCCCCGTCTGCCTCGCGTACTATTGTTTCTTTTGATACTGTATATCTGGGACTGGTTTGTTTTGTTGTCCGGTAACTATGAATGGAAACTGCTCAATCTGCACTATTTCTTTAGCGTCTGATTCTGATCAGGTTTGTTGGTCATTGCAGTCTGTGCGTGTGCACTCTAATTGCCCTTTTGTATCTAGAGAATCAGTGTAACATTTTGCGGGCATGTGTTCCACGGAGAGTGTATTTCGCGGTGGTTGAGGGACTGTGGACCGCGTAAAACCTGTCCACAATGCAGAGCACAGTTGAATGACAGTCAGGTAAAGCAGTTCTTTGGAGACGATGTCTGTTCTTGCCAATAATCTCGGTAATGGTAGCCGAAACTTGGTAGTAAGCTCGTTAATACATGATTTTCACTCTAAATATTTCTGAAATGTCGCATGATCTAGTTTTGATCTACCTGCCTACCTATATGTTGATCTTAACTTCGATGATATGCGTGGAGCAGGGGTTCTCAAACTGGACTATACTAGATAATTTTTGGGGTTATACGCGAGTAACTCAAGTTTTTGGCACTTCTTCGCTGTACTCCACACATCGACAAGTGTCCCCCATGATCACCACAGATCGACCTTGCCTACCGTCACATGCAGCATTCATTTTTATGTTATCCTTTCTTTTATCCAATGTGCATGCCTCTTATTTAGCCTACCTGCTGTAGGCCATGGTGGATATCTGATTAAAAAACTATACCCGGTCCTCCAACTCGTTTCGGCACCCTCTTTTCATTATAAGACAATCTTATCAAGTCAGAAGCCTTTGAGTCACAAGTTGATCTCTCTTTTATAGTTTTGACTCGAGTCATTTTTAATTCACCACCAAGTCGAGTCCAAGTCAGCGAGCAGAGGGTCTAGTCCGAGTCCAAGTCATTGCGTTGACTGCCCGGTTTCGAGACAATGTCTTGGTAAAACCACTTTTTATAACTATGTTTGGTGATATTGAGTGGTTCGCATTAAGAAATATACTAATTTTCCTCACTTTGAACAGTTTCTGGTCGCATTTACAAATATACCAGTATCAATAGGCGAAATACCAACAGTGTGGTTACTTATTCTTCGAAATTACAGTGAAATGTCGGTCTTGGCTGTCTGAGACTCTCGAGTCATTTGGTCCGAGTCATGTGCAATTTCCTAGTCGAGTCAATACACAGATTGACTCGAGTCGAGTCATTTCTGTATTTTGGGAAAATATCTCGAGTCAAGTCGAGTCATCAGAAAAGCATGACTCGAGTCGAGTCATGACTGACTCATTCCAACCCTGGTGTATTGATTTGATAAAAAGTTTCTGTGTTAAAATCTGCCGGTCCGCGAGGTCATAAATGGTCGAGAACCACTGATGTAAACTAGGCGATTCAAAGACAGGTCAAAGTTGTCACTCGTATGCCGTCACCGGCGATGGTGTGAACTTTATAGTTGAATAGAAGATGTTACCAGGTCTAATGTTGGTCACAATTCTGTGAATCACAGGACTGGCGGAGTTTAAATCATTTCGAAATTTGATGTCTTTCTTTTATCAAGGGACAAGCCTTCAACATATTGCACTTTGTAATTAAGGTGCAAAATTATCTAATATCTTACAGTGGCCTGACCTGATTTTAATCTCTATTTTCAAAATCAGTAAGACAGTAGCTCTCGATTAAGACCAGTTTTATTCAATTTTTCGCTCTGAACACCAGCTATAAGATCATCTAGATATCCCTAGATGATCTGAATGTTCTTATGCTTTGAATTCATGATTTTAGATTGTAGTTGGTGCATGATGCTTCTTAACAGCAATCTATCAATACTAATTTTATTGCCGTAGCTACCGGTAACTAAATAGCTTTATCAGGGTTATAATGACTCTAGTCACAAATCGACTCGAGTCACGATTTTCTGATGACTCTGCTTCACTCGAGTCATTTTCTCAAAATACAGAAATGACTCGATTCGACTTCATCATCATCATCATTGGTTTATTAGCAATTTTATCAGTTCAATACACCACAAAAAAATGCGATACAATGAAAAGACAGGAAGGTGTCGAAGCGACAAGGAGCAGTCTATGGAATCTGACACCCACCTTGGCCTAGGCGATGTAAAGAGGAGGCATGCACACTGAATGAAAGTAAAGAAGATAGTATAGAAAAAGAATGCGACAAGAAATAGGGCGGCATGTCATGGGAAGCGAGATCGATAGGTCAGTCGTGGTCCGGTAATCTTGAGGATGGACTGTATTTATTTAGTAGTAATTGCTTGTATTTCGACTTGAATGTGGACATGCTCGTCGACTGTCAAATGGCCGGCGGGATACTGTTCCACACATCAGGTCCGGCATATTTGATAGAGCGATGATCTTTTCGGTCGATCATATGATATTTGGACGACGTGGACGCGCGTGTGTTGTACTTGTGCGCTTTTGATTCCGAGGTAAAGAAGTCATTGAAATATTCGGGGCAACGACCGCAGTGGAACTGATACATAAACTTGGCGATTTCTAGTTTCCGCATATCTTCTATGTTTAGGACGCCGAATCTCTTCAGCAGCGACTTGATGGATGGGCAGCCAGGCCCCTTTGGGGCCCTAGCTATGATTCGGAGTACTTTATGTTGTAGTTTTTGCAGTGGCTTAAGTGCAGTTTTACTGGCAGCCCCCCCAACAGAGGATGCCATAGTGCAACTTCGATTGGATTAAGGATTTAAAGAGTATCAGAAGAACCCATGCTGGCATGAAGCGCCTAAGGCTGTAGAACAGGCCGCACTTCGGTGATAATTTAGTTTCTAGGGACTGAATATGACTCTTCCAGGACATGTTCGAGTCCAGTAAAACCCCGAGATATTTGGCATTGTCTGTGTTGGAAACGGGCTGACCAGCGATATTAACGGTTAGGTTATTTTTTGAATTTACTGTCAGCAATTGCGATTTCGAGGCGTTTATGCAGAGGTTGACTTGAGTCAATCTGTGTATTGAATCAACTTGGACTCGAGTCATTGCGTATGACCTGAGACTCAGACGGCCAAGATCGACATTTCATTGTAATTTCGAAGTATAGTCAAGTAACCGCGCTATTGGGATTTTGTCTATTGGTACTGGTACTTGAAAATGCGACCAGAAATTGCTAAAAGTGAGGAAATTTAGTATGTTGGGCTATACATAGTTAAATACGAACGATTCCATATCACCAAACAGAGTTAAAAAAAAGTGGGTTTATCAAGACTTTAACTGGAACCTGAACACTGAACAGTCAACACAATGACTTGGACTCGGACTCTAGTCATAATACCGTGACTCGGACTTGACTCGGTGGTGAGTTGAAAATGACTCGACTTGACTCGAGTCAAAACTATATAAGTGAGATTGACTAGTGACTTGGTTACAACCCTGAATTTTATCCAATATATTTTACAGGTGGTTCCGAAGATATACATTAACATGAACAAACACAACGCAGATAAGTTGAATGCGTGCGAGTTGAAAAAGGATTTGCAACAGGTGCGATGATATCGGCGATGCGCCCGCAGTGTCATATTTATGTTTTCTTTTCCTAGTGTCAATCGCTAGTGGTAAAGTTGATGTTGGAGAAGCATAAGCTTGAAGATTTTGTGGAAACGAGGATGAAGGAAAGGGATGTATTGAAGAATTCGAACGATACACTACACCAGGAGGCGGCGACGAGGAAGAAGGAAATGGATGCATTGAAGAATTCAAACGATACACTACACAAGGAGGCGGATTGCTTGCGACAAGCGTATCAAAAGCTTGAAACCGACTGGCAAGTAAGCCATATAAAATTTTTATTGGCATTTCAAGGAGTCAACATCGAGGTTCATTCTGTTTGATCGGGGGTTCACAAATTGCCATTTTAAATGTTCGGCGACCCCACCTCTCTAATTTATCGTGCTGATTACTAAAATCACCTTCTTTCAAACCTACTCATGGCCTATGTAGGAAAGCTTGCGACTAAGTGCGCAGTCATAGCAATGATGTAATTATGAACTCTTCCACCTCCGTCTTATGATTAAGAAACGACGTGATCAAGAGTATAGCAATGTATTAAGGTCTTTCGGAAGGAATTCTATCTACATCCAATTGAAGTTGGCGAGTATTTCTACGTGAATTTCTGCGTCATACGAGATATAGATAACTTATTCGACCTCACCATGCGCGTGTGTCCTGTGTATGTATTATACCGGTGGTTCTTAACCTTCTTCTTCCAGCACCCTTTTTCAAAAATTGCCGTGCTCTAGCGCCCCCCTCACCCCATATTTTAGGGACTGTAATAAAAACAATGGGTAAGAGGCAGGGCCATAACAGCACTTCGTCACCCCTCTCCAAAAAGAGCGTTGGTCTTGGGCCCCATATAGGGTGACAAACCAAACTTCTGTGCGGCTTCGCCCCCAAGACCGCCCTACGCGAGGTATCGATGGTCAGCAAAGTTTATGTGACCGGGCCGGTGTATTGATTTTATAAAATATTTCCGAGTTGAAATCTGCCAGTCCACGAGGGCAAAAAAGGCTGAGAACCACGGATGTTAACTACACGATTCAGAGACGGCTCAAAGTTGTCACTCGTATGTCGTCACCGCCGACGGTGTGAACATGTTACCGGTTCTAATGCTATGTCACAATTCTGTGAATCACAGGAATGGCGTAGTTTAAATCAGTTCGAAATTTGATGTATTTCTTTCATGAAGTGACAAGCCTTCAACATCTTGCACTTTGCAATTAGGGTGTAAAATTATCAAATATCTTACAGGGCCCTGACCCGATTTTGATCTCTATTTTCAAAATCAGCGTGACAGTAGTTTTTGGTTAAGACCAGTTTTAGTAAATTTTTCGCTCCGAACGCCAGCTATAAGATTACCTAGAGATATCTATAAATATCCCTGGATTACCTGAATGTCTTCATGCCTTGAGTTCATGTTGAATGAGGGATTTTAGACGGCAGTTGGAGCATGATGCTTGACAGCAATCAATGAATTCTAATTTTATTGCTGTAGCAAACTAAATGATTTTATCAGGGTTGTAATGACTCGTGTCACAATACTCTGATGACTCGAGTCAATTTCTCAAAATAAGGAAATGAATCGACTTGAGTCAATCTGTGTATTAACTCGACTTGGACTCGAGTCATTCCGCATGCCGAGAACCATGTCATATCACTCGAGACTCGGACTGCCAAGACCTACATTTATTTAGAAGAACAGTAAGGTAACCACCCTATTGGGATTTCGTCTATTGATACTGGTACTTGAAAATGCGACCAGAAACTGCTAAAATTGGCTAAAATTAGTATACTATAAATGCGAACCAGAGTTGAATAAATTGTTACTTACAAAAATTACTTTTTTATTTTGATGACAGAATCGCGAGTTACTGGAGAAAAAGCACGAAATCACAATCATACAGAGATTGTTGAAGATGGTAGCTCGGACAAATGGATTGCCTGTGGATTTTCGTGACCGATCACATCTTGCTACTTCCTTCAACCCACCATCATACTCGCAAGTACTTGGCCTAAGTTATAATTCAAGCAGGTCTTTGTAATCATTTACTCGAATTGTAATGCCATCCCGGGAAGAATAACTGTCATCGCCTCATATATGGTTTTTCATCTTTCTTCAGCATCGTACAGCTTGAGATTTGAATAGGTCCACTTCATTTTCAATGACTTTTCAACAGGTGCATTAGGTCTTTTTCCAAAGGTACGTTTGGAAACTTGCTGAATGGCAGAATTAATTGTTCCATATTCAGCGGGTATAGATGAAATGTAAGAGGCTAACAAGTTAATTAAATAAACTTGTGACATCAATCACTTGTTGAGTAACTATCCAACTTGAATGAAAGCAATATACATCAACTATTCATGAGAAGAGTTTTGAACGAGGCATGTCCACTTTTTTTTTATGCTGAAGAATTGATATATATCTCACAAGTCATGGCTTGCACTTCAATCAGTGTCACAAAGGTTCATCCAGTGCAGTTCACAGTGAAAAATTTGTCTGTGAAACTGGATAGGCAACTAGAACCAATCAGTCTTGTCTATACATTTCCTTACTTTAACCAACGAACCAATTTCTGTACAGGCTAGCCTATGTTGCAGCCAGTACGGATTGATGTATTAAGTATTACAATAAATCAATGGGGTTTCTGTTGATGCATGTGTATTTTCCTACTTTGTTGTTCATCTGAAAATCCCAATCCAGGTATTTAAAATTTGTTGCCAAAATCGCAACCCTAGCATGCCACGCCTAGCATATGACCCTGGGGAATACTTCATGGCTGCGTTGTTGGTTTTGTTATCATAAATTTCTTCCCACAAGCGGGTTGTCATATGTCTTTCCCCAGTTTATTATCTTTATTTCAGACCTTGTGTTTGATATGTGCACGCCTCTTGTTCAATTCAATCCTCTATTCGTTGTATATGTGTCTTCCATATGGGAGTTTTATTTGAAGAACTGTTTTCTATGTGTTTTTATGCTGGAATGGTCAATTAATGCTTATCCAGGTATTGAAAGGTCTGCCAAAAGCCAAAGCCCTTCCGTCACATTCAGAAAAAAGGTGTGTGGGTTAGGATTTATAAATGTAGGCCTGTCCAGTGTCACTGTCCACCTATCTGTCTACAAATCTGATTTGTAATCCGTTCTTGCCATCATCATCATCATTGGTTTATTAGCAATTTTATCAGTTTGATACACCTCAAAAATACGATACAATGAAAGATAGGAAGGTGTCGAAGCGACTTGGAGTAGTCTATGAAATCGCACACCCACCTTGGCCTAGGCGATGTAAAGAGGAGGCATGCACAGTGCACACCGAATGAAAAGTAAAGAAGAAGCCATTGCACTTTCATTATGTTTTTTAATTCTGTCCTTCATATTGAACACTAACCATGAGATTTAAAGTCTGAAATGTTACGTGGTGGCTTATTTTAAGAAGATCTTTTCTCTACTTACCAAGGGTTTTATTTGTGGACGCTATCTTTTATCTGGTGTGTTTCCCTATTTATTAAGTGACTATTTTTAGACTTCACCGGTTTCATGGACCCTAGTTTAAGAGCTTATGTTGAATCCTGAGT
>ATSW01032379.1:0-12545 GCA_000444245.1 Botryllus schlosseri
AGACCGAATTATCGTAACAATTCAAATATGGTCTTAAAAAGCTGAATCAGTCTCAATATTAAGACCGAATAATCTTGACAATTCAATGTGATCTTAAAAAGTTTGATCAGTCCTAATTTTATGACCGAATAATCTTGGCAAATTAATATGGTCTTGTATAGCTGACTCAATGTTTGTTGAGGTATAATTCTGTGTCAGTCTCAGAGTTTATGGAATTACTGAATCTAATCTGAGTCATGAATCATAACCACAGTTTCAGTTTGTAGTCTTAAAAAGTGCAGAGTTGAAATTTGTGAGTCTCCCAACATCCTTCCAACATCTATACTATCACACACTTGTGAATCAGCCAGAATATGTGGGATGCTGTCACAATGCTGAATAACATGGCAATACTAATAGGATAAAACATATGTGTGAGACACCATGTCTCGTTGCAATTACAACATGCAGAATGGCACCATGTGCATGAACGATGTTTGTTTGATTCTTTTCAATTTTTATATCTGGCAGTTTGCCCGAGTCTAAATGCATTCTTTTGATCTGCACCAGAACTAGACTGGCTTGTGTTTGAGATTTTATCAATTGTATGAAAATCTCTTGTAATATAATATTCTTATTGTAATACAGAACCTTTTTTTGAATACAATATTTTCAAAATCGTATAGAGCATTAGGCTAGGACAGTGGTTCCCAACCTTTTTCATCTCGTGCCTCCCTTGGCCGAAATTTTACCCAAAATTCCCCCCTAAGGATAAATCTGCCGATGATAAAAAATGGTCATTTTTACCGCGCTAACACCTGTTGACTGACAGAATAACGGGCGGTACCGAGTGTTTGTTTCTATCAGTGCTGTAATAGCACTTTGTAGACCTATAAAAACCACGGTCCTTGTCTCAATCACAGAAATTCTGGAAGGCTTGACTCAACAGACTCCCACACTTCCATTTGTGTTTTCGGCTTACCTTGCACCAATCGCTAATATATAACTGCTGTGAAAAGTCAGTATCCATAAATTTACTGGTTTCGCGATTTTTTTCTGAAGTTTGCGTATGCATTTAGCCAACAATAGTAGCACTTTCATATATAGCAGGGTTGACTATACTCGAGTTTGAATTGAGTCACCATTTTCTGATACCTCGACTTGACTCGAGTCAATTTCTCAAAATACGGAAATGACTCGACTCGACTCGAGACCATCTGGGTATTAACTCGATTTGGACCCGAGTCATTGTGCATGACTCGAACCAACCCATATGACTCAAGACTATAAAACGGCCAAGACCGACATTTCATTGTAATTTCGAAGAACAGTAAAGTGACCACCCTGTTGGAATTTCGTCTATTGATCCTGGTACTTGACAATGCGACAAGAAACTGCTCAAAGTGAGGAAAATTAGTATATCATAAATCCAAAGCTCATTGAAATTTAGGACACTCATTACGTTTCGGCAACATTGCACCAAGTTTACTATGTCTTTTTTCGATCGGGTAGCTGTTCACTGAAAATAAAGCAAGGCTAGCGATCTATTTGACTTGAATCGATGACGTTGGAATATTTAGTCACTGTCTGAAAATGTTGAGTTGAAAATATAAGATAAATACTTTCACTAGACGCCTTGTTGGTTTAGATTCGGCACGACATTTACTCGCTTAGAATATATTTGATTGAGATGCCGTCGCTGGCCTACAAAATTGTCTTACGAACTGCAGCACATCTGAACTAGTTAAAAAAAGGGGTGGGGGGATTTGTATATGAAAAAGAGATTTCAAATAGCAATTGAATATACTTTCAGCAAACAAAAACAGCCATAAGGAGCATACGTTCGGATATAACTGGTTGACTACATGACAATTCGAACATGAACAATTTGGGAAATCCGTTACAATTTTAAAGTGGAATTCCTCCCTAAAAATTGCAAAATTCCCCCCAAGGGGGGAATTCCTCCCCTGTTGGGAACCACTGGGCTAGGATGTTGCAGATGCTCAATGTGCCGGCAGGCTAGTTGCCGAGCTCTGATTATTCAGTTTTATGAATGTTTAAATTTCATATATTTCTTTTTATCGTAGGAGATTGTGAAGGCTCAAACCAAGCGCTAACCCTTGATGGAGAATGTGCCGGTAACTAGATTGGAATATATTTGTTGCTCCCGGTTTTACAATCATTTTTTGTCCAAGAACGTTGTTCTGAAGGACATGTCTGGTGTCCAGGAGGTTCGACTTGCTCAATTGAAGGTGCCGGAGACACTGGATACCGCTGCCCTTGCATCAATGGCTATTATGACGACGAATCAGGCAATTGTGTCTTGGGTGAGTGTTCTTTAGATGCGGTTCCGGAATCAGAATACCTGAGGGTTACCATATTTTGGAATCGGGAAAGGGAGGACACCTTTCGAGAAATTTCAGACTAACAATACTAAAGTAAAAATATTACATTTACCACGAAATTGTGGTTGGTTGACTGGAGAAAAAAAACTCGTCATTTTATCATTTACGTTCGGACCACGAATTTCCTGTTTGGCCATTTCCACTCGATTCTGTCATTTTACCTCTAAAAGCTGTAAAGGAGGACGAATTGCCAAAATAGAGGACATTCAGGCGTCCAGGCGCGTAGCCAGGGGGGGGTTTCGGGGGTCGAAACCCCCTCCTTTAGAAACGCGAAACCCCCTCCTTTAACGTGAAACCTTGTTCTTTTTAAATGACCGCTCTGACGCTAATACTCGTTTGCAATTCAATAAGTCATATTATCAGTATTGTGCGCGGCGAATTAACGAAAGGCGCGGCCAATTAACGAAAGACGTGTTGCTAATTAGCGAGATTCGTCTGTGCGCATTGCACTGCACAGTGTAACGCGACACGATCTCCCGCTGAGATGATTGGCGAAATCAGGTCATTCATTGTCGCGCGTTCGGCAATCATTACTAGCCTGATTTACCGCGTCTCCAACAAGCCTAATTCCGCTGGCTTGAATAATCACATCTGCAATAGGCCCGCGGCGCACGATATCGTCACTGGCCTTCACAATCACATCTGCATTGGCTTGGTGTGCACGATATCTTCGTAGGCCTACACAATCGCATCTGGAATAGGCCTCGTACTAAAGATATCGCTAGCCTAACTACCGCGTCTTGGGCCTACCATGCTTCGGCTCCTATTTCTCGATGGCTTGGATAAAATGCTATTAAGTATATGCTGATTAGCGATTGTGATTAAAGAGTTACATCTCGTAACTGAATGACATCGAATGTCCGCAATCATGTTCGACGCGTGCGTACATGCGTAATTGATTTCCACTAGTCTTCAGCTATAGTCCAGTAGGCTTTGAGTTATAAGAAGTAAAGGTTTGAACCACCTGAAATCGGCGTCATTATAGCACATATTCCATAAAAACTCGTACATTTTTACTTGCCTAAATCGTCACCGAGGCTACGTAAGACGCAAGACGCATTGATGAGCGGGCGTATTTAATTGTTGGACGCTTTGACAAGCGCGCGAATTTAATTGTTCAGCGCGTTGATAAGCGCGCGTATTCAAATGTTCGACGCGTGCGTATTTCATTGTTCACGACAGATCAGGGAGTCGCTAATTAACAGCACTTCCGGACTCGTCGAAAAGCTTATCGTACGCCTATAATCGCCAACACGGGGATGTTGTATAATCGTTATTTACGCATCGCATGTACTTAACCCTAATGAGTCAATGCTACGTTACTAAATTCGGAAAAAATCGAAACCCCCCCTTTTATTTCAACCCCCCCCCCTTATTTTTCGGCTGGCTACGCGCCTGCAGGCGTCCTCTAAGGAAATTTCCAAAACTTGAAAAAGGAGGACGTATGGTAACCCTAGAATACCTGTACTCTGAAATATAAAGCAGTGGTTCTTAACCTTGTCTCCGGCGCCCCCCAGGGGGCTGAAACGCTCAGGGGGCGAAATGCTGGGTGCTGGGGGCGCTGAAGAAAAATGGCCTCGCAGTAGATGGTATAGTAAGGACACGTTATTATCAGAACAATGGTTACATATATCCCTGAGTTCTCATTGCAAACTAACATTCGACAAAATCTGTCAAATCACAATGTTTTTCGTTGCCCTCATTGCTAAATATCCACCGTCGAGGTTCCTGCGAATGCAGTGGTTTATTTCATTTCATGTAAAATGAATTTGGCGTACTTTTGGATTGCCGATTCCACTTTGAAACACTCCCGTCATGTTAGCTACTCCAAGTCGTTTCGACACCATCCTGTCTTTTCATTGTATCGCAGTTTTGTGGTGTTTTGAAATGACTAACATAATAAACTGATACTTATACTGATAGCTCGGGCTATTTTGCACAAAATGTATTGTATCCTGCAGCGCACTGCGTGTCGAAATCGAAAAGGCACTGTACTGTACAACTTTTGAGAGTGATGCCTTTGATGCATTAAAGATGTTTTAAGCTTTTTGGCCAAAATGATCGACTAAAATACTTGTATTTGAGAGCTACAAAATTAAATTGTCGGAATATTTCTTTATCGTATCATAAAGGATGATACTGCTTACTGTGGTTACCCCCATTCATGTTGAGCTTGGTGCAGTACTAAATTTAATGTGAGCAAATCTCCTCCACATTCTCAGTTGATTTAGCATAGTCACACAAAGCAATAAAACAAAACCCAATACTATTAACTTCCCTGTATTGCCAATTGCAGAGGAGAATTCGGGATGTGTACGTCGATCTCGAACCAAATGCTATGAGCCCGTAGGCCTTACCTGATGGTTGTTATAACCTGGATTTGATCCCAAAAATTGCACATACAATTATACCGTTAATTAGTCGAGTGGTCTAATAGTGAAGTCCCAACCCGAAACCGGACTTCAACCACTTACCTATTGTTTTTACTACAGTCCTTTAAATAGAGAGGGAAGGCGCCAGACCCAGACAATTTTTTAGAGGGGGCGCTGGAGAAAAAAAGGTAGTCTAAAGGAACGGGCAATGACATTGATATGCATCCTTGCAAAATATCTCTTCTAGTATAGACTTTGTGATCTAGACCCCAACGATTTCAGACTTATCTCAATTGGAGATATGGATTTCTGAAATGTGACAACTAGCAAATATCATATACAGTGCCCTCAGCTTTTCGTTTGGTTGCTGAGTGTTTTTCTTTTTACAAGTCTTACCTATACACGATTTTCATCATTCCATGGGTGAGTAGTATCAAATTTAATCACTTTTGTCAAGTGTGCCAGGAAAGTTACTTCTAGATTCAATCGAAATAGAAAGCTAAAAGCAAAGGTGATCGGTAACAAGATAATTCTACTCTTTCCACTAAAGTAGTAAGATTTCCTGGCGCTACTTACTCGAGTGGTTTTGATGTTGGCTGTTATAAAGTAGAAAGTAATTTTTGGATACGTTTGCATCACTTATGAGTGACATTGCCATATACCAACTGGGCAGAACAGCCCTGTATCACGGTAACTGAATAATATTCTTGAAAGCTGCACATATTTAAATTGTCATAAGTAATTGTGCCTTGATCGAGAAGATGAACCCTGCAATTCCAAAAGTAGCGACCTCTGGCAAACTGCTAAAAAAGCACCACCCCACCGCGAAATCTTTTTGAAACTACTGTAGTACTTTTCAAATTGTAATTTTCTGCTTTTTCTTTGCAAGAAGATTTGACGTCTTGAAAGTCAGCACTTATAATTGTAATTTGATCAAAATTTACTGCGTTACTTCTATTTCTGCTTGAGTAGCAACACTTGCTACTCTAACCACCTCTTGTTAAAACTCGACTCAATGTAGGCCAGGGGTCTCGACCAAACATGTGGCACACGAGAATATTTTGTGAGAACATTTTATTCAAATATTTGGAATTATGATTTTTTTCGTGCATGGGTGAATTGTTAGAATAGTAAATCACATTTCACGGTGGTGTGGAATGTCTGTTTACAAGGTCCCGTCAAATAAGGCCTCCTTGCCAACTTGGGAAGACATTCAATGCGGTAACCCTATTTTTTATGCTGCGGCCCATGGCGTCATCAAAAACTTGCCAGCGCTAGCCATTGTGGATTTTCAGGTATCCATCTTACTTAAACTTGATCTGTGCCTGAATTTTGCAGGTCGATTTTTTGGCGGAAAAATTTTCTTTGGTTCGGATGACACCTCAGAAAAAGCGTTTGCTTCACGGGATTTGAGTACAGACTGCACGACTGACTCTGTGAATGAAGTGGTAAGATTATTAGTACAAGATTGTGTGATGCACATTTGTATTCTTTTCTTCTGGTTCACTTGATTTAACAGATTGATATTTTTGTTTTGGCGGGAGAGTAGACTTCAGAATTGAAAACAAAAAACGATTCTAACCTACCGTTCCTGTCCGCAGCTTTTGCCGCGCATTCCCATCAGAGATATCGAGTTGATACAATTCACCTATATCATTCTCTTGAAAAATGTTTGTATCTGGTGCATTCTAGGGTGCGAATCCTTTAGATTGGTGCTTTTCAACCTAATTGAGGTTGAGCACCATCTGCACTTTTTTTTTCAAAAAACAAATTCATCCCTACAAACCAAACGAAAATTGTTATACATTAAGAGAATGAAGATATATTCAACAAAATTTTGTTCAGATATGCAACCAGTAGGCTACCGGTTTATGCCATCAGGTGTATCATTAGAAGGACAACTCCGGGTTTTAGTGGCATCTCACGACCCACGCCTCACAGATAAAAAAAAAGCATTTTTAATATTAGTATGCTATGACTTTACGGGGATGTATGACATAGTGATGGCGCGGACAATAATTGTACTCAACACAGCTTTACGAAACATCTCTGACGCAGATGATTTCAAATTGGGCTGAAATGTTTTCCTCTGCACGACGCATTTGTACCACTGTCTACTCATATTGCAAGGTCAATACTATTCGGTGCCAACTGCCGACCATTTCGACGACCGAGCATATGAACATTGAAAGTTTTGGCCGACCAGTGATGGTCATTATTGACCAAGGTTTTGTCGCTGCCGATTTTTTTGGCACCGCACTTTCCCAGTGGTATGTTGGCCAAAACTGACGTGTCCAGACGCAGAAGGGGTTGGCTTCGAAATGAATGTGTCTCATAGACCCGCACTAGCTCGTTGCACACCCTTACACCAAAGCATCCGAACCGTCTTCGACGGTGTCTTCCAGAGAAACCATTCGGACAAACCTGAATTATGAATTTAAACCAACTTCTGTAATACAAAAGTCGTCGGCACATTTTCATGTGTTACAGTAACTTCTAAATGCCAGTCTGTAATGATGGTATTTACTGACATCTTCGTGTCTAGTGCTAATCTAACCGTTGTTGTTACAAAATATGACGATTGTTCAGAGAAAGGAAGCAGAAAGTCAAGTTTACGTCAATTTTTCCCCGCGTGTCGTAGGCTCAGATGTGCTGATGCACTGTATGCCTGCCAGTAGACCCGCTTTCGAACCAGACTTTTGATCACGTAGGCTACTAACTGTAGCGCGCAAATAATAATTCACTACGGCTGGTACGAGACAAAGTTGTTGTAAAAGCTATGATTAGTTGTGCGTCGTAAATCAAACAAGTTTTTACAATTTGGTCACAACGAGTCAAGTAGCTACTGCACTTTAATTTTTCCTTAGGTTTATTTGAATTATTCAATGTCAGAAAAAGGAACAGTTATTTACGATTTTTCGTCCGCACGCATCTGCACCTCATCTGTCATCCGCACTGTAATCTTTTTAGTCTGCACAAGTGCATACCATCCCATAGGTTGAAAAGCACTGCTTTAGTTGATTTGGAATGTACCTTTTGAAAGTAGAATGGAGTTGGTTTTCAGCCCTTATCATGCTTTGCGAAAGTAGTCTTGATTCGCTGAAATTTTGGATACTAATCATGATTATTTGTTGTATCACTGAAATTCCATTTATAAAGCGTAGCAGACTTGATGTTTGGCTCTTTGGGATGCCTGTTTCAATCGAATTTTGTAACATTAATTGATAGCTATAGTGGATATTTTATTGATTCATGGTGTGTACATGGAGGTAATGAATGTCACATAACAACTTTTCCACTCTGTCTTCTGTTCGAAATCGCGCAGGTATCGAGATGCACAGGAATCGATATCAAATACATCACTGCATTATCATTCACTGTATTGCCTTTGTTGTAAGTGTAATGGTGTTTGTTCTGTCAATGCGGATTCTCTCACTGACTTGGTTGTCCCGTTGATGAATAGAATGTTGCCGTGAAAGATTCATGCTGTGAAACTATTCGACTTGTTTAATGGGAATGTAATTGATATACAGATTATTGGAATCTATGACAACGATGCGTTTTATGTCAATCACACTATTTTGGATGAAGATGATGCGAGCTGTTCTGCAACTTACCAATTGCTGTTTGAAAACAACTTTGTTGTGAATGATGAATATTTAAAAGGGATATTCACAAATAAATCAGGGGTAGGATCTGTGTTACTATCTGCGGTAGCATGAGATTTATGTTGTAAGTTGATGATTTTAGTGTGATGACACTGCCAATTCAACTGTGTATGTGGATCTGAATTGTACGGCATCATACAAGTCCGTAGTAGGTAAGAGATTTCCAATTCCAAACCTCTTCATGAGAAAATGTCGTTTTTGATGTGGTCTCTTCTCATCTATTAGTAATATTATTAGCTTTGAGTTAATTTTTCAGAGCCCAACCACACAAAAATATCTGTACGTCTCCTATGCTTTAATACAGCAGTCCGTTGCGACTCTGCGTCTGAGTTTTGTCTTGCTTTTATTTTGACCATCTAATCTAGAACCAAAGCTGATCACCAGCAAATTGCTTGAATATGAAAGTGCTCAATTAGATTGATTTTCTTGAATATTTCGTTGAGTGAAATGGACAAAATTGGATTTGGTATCGGTATATATTTGAACCATTAGCCATTTACTTGTGTAATAGTTTAGTGATAGTTAACAGGATTATACCAGTCACAGACCACCGGTGCACAGTCTTTTCACCACTAAGCTTTTTTACCTGCGTTTCCTAATTTCTGTGATGCTTGGATAAAAAGACAAATTAATGTTGAAACTGAATGAACTCTCTCCCTCTGTTTATTTCAAAGTTTTCATATCACGATTGTACAGGGACAAATTTTTTCTAGCAATTTCGTCATATTTTGCATTCGCAGTTCCAAGCATTATATGTGGACCTGGCGGTGAATATTCTGGGTATTGTCAAGATCCGGATACATGCAGTGTTAGTGTCAATGGAATAGCTTCCTGTGTGTGCCCCACCGGATTTGGACTGGCGTATAATGATGCAACATCGTGCGAAGGTGAGCAATAGGACAGCGAATGCTGTACCCTGGCAGACCTTTTCAGTGTTGTATATCTCAGTATTTTACCGGATTTTGTATATGGTGATACCATATTGCATTTGTATGGCTGTAAATTATTTGATGAGAGTTCTAACCGACCTAAGCAAATTTTCAACTTTTGTAACTGAACCTTTGCTAAAAATAGTCGAGTAGCCTTGCTGTATAGTGATAAGTATTGTCGAGCAAGAGTGGGTTTTTACATATTTATATGGATTCAGATAATGCGAGATTTCAGACATGACGGAACATTCATAATATTGAAACAATAATGATGTTTCCCGATAACCTGGGACTCTAGGAATTTCATACTGATCCAAGCCAGTCTCAGGGGTACCCTGGAGGTGACAACACACACTCAGCTCATACATATGATTTGTGATGACACGCTCGTCTTGATCATCATTGGTTGCACGCAATTGCAAAAACGATCAGTACTGTCCTGGGATTGTGGCACGACGTGTGTAGTGGCGTACGGATCGAAGCCCCGTCCTTCTGAAATGTCAATGCCATCTTCAATATTTATTGGCTCATTCGCAATTGAGCAATTGGTACTTTCCCGAGTGAACCCTCGCATTTCTGAACTGATATCTGAAAGGGAACAGCAGAGTCGTACTGATTTTCAACATATATTCATTAAAATGCTTTCATTTTGTTCTTTTAACGCTCTGACCATAGACAGTCAATTTTGTACATCAGTAATTTATAGCAATGCATTTCATGTCTTGTGCTAGATATGAGGCCTCATTTTATGCCCTGGTAAAACATTCGCAGGTTTCTCTTTAAGTATCAGTGTGACGTATGCAATTTGATACGGCAGTATTAAAATGACTTGGGGTTTGATAGGAATTGGACGCACAACCCACCATGATTATGACTCCTATCTAACAGTGGTGTATTGATCTCACTACTAAAAATACTGAACAACTAACCGGTAATTGTAGTTGATGAGCTATGTGTTTGCAAATAATAAAATAATGTTTCTTGTTTTGTGGCTCAATCAATGGTAATGGCCTATTGCATGTTGAATTTATGATATTTTTAGAGGCAACATGTGTTGATGACGAAGGTTGCAACTTTGGTACATGTTCACAAGAGCCAAACGTCCTTGAACGTCAATGTACATGCACCTGGGGATTCACTGGTGCTAATTGCACTGATCGTGAGTAGATAGTAAATATATTTCACTTTCATTCTATATTTCATAAAATGTCGACAAAAAAATACTTGCAAGCAAGGCTGTGGAGTCTGAGTTTAGCTAATTTTCGTTTAATGGAGTCGGAGTCGTGAAAACTATAGTGGTCGGAGTCGTGGAAAAATACTGATCGGAGTCGAAGTTTGTGAAAATGACCCCGACTCCGACTCCAACTTCTTTAGTATGAAAACGATTGCTTTCAAAGGTATCCTTAAATTACTAATAACAACTAAAATGGGATTTTTATGTATCAGCAATCACTGTTATTAGTACCGATGTAGCTAAGGGGCGGCCAACCCGTGGCCCGCGAGGTAATTCTCGAAATTAGTTATAACATCAGGTAAAATTGCAAGGCCAACCAAAATGACACATAGGGACCAGCCACATTTATCGCAGATCTTTGTATATGACCATAAAGTAGAATATTTTGCAGCAGATTTATTTGACTTGAAGTTTTTCTTAGCACTTCGCATGATTTATTGTCACTCGATTTCTTGCATTTAGCATTGGAACCCCCTCCTGAAATTTACAGAATTGAGCCTAACTATATTCGCAATTAGGATATAACGTGTCGTCCAACATGCGACTTCGCTTGTGCGCTTGCACCGAGATCAACGGAGATGAAACATTTGCACAAAATGATAGAGGCATGTTCACCGAAACCTTTGGTATTGCTATGTCTAAACGCCGAATAATCCTGTCCTTGTCAAATGAGACCAGTAGTATACTGAGGTGACCATCAATATATGCAAGTAACAGATTTATTGATAGAATTCGTTCATGACCTTTGAAGAAATTTCACGGTTCGCGCGA
The DNA here is from genome assembly GCA_000444245.1 of Botryllus schlosseri. NCBI lineage: Eukaryota > Metazoa > Chordata > Ascidiacea > Stolidobranchia > Styelidae > Botryllus > Botryllus schlosseri. Next base: position 11,359 of record ATSW01032379.1, read on the forward strand.
CCACACTGCACAGTTTCACACACATTTTTCATGACATACTTCTATCAATTGGACATTATTTGCAAAATTACAATTCAGTTGCATAGAGGAAGAAAATCGCAATACGCATCTTTGCAATGCAGTCACAAATTGATGAATTTTTTTGAATTATACCATGATACTGTGACAGAGTAAATACATCGACTGGTTTTGTAAAATTGATGTAAATGTAACCAAACGCTGCTTCCCACTTGAATTGGTAAATTGGTAATACTGTTGGAGTAGGAATTCTCTCAAAAAAATAGTCGGATTCGGTACGTTTAAAGACTCGAGAGTCGGAGTCGGTGTATTGAAAATGTCTGGAGTTGTAGTCGGTGGTTAAATTTACCGACTCCACAGTCCTGCTTGCAAGCCGTCTGGGCCTTGATTTACAAGACTTTGGCTCAGCTCCAAGATAACGCAGCCATTTAGTCACTGCTTGGCGCAGATAGAAAGTTTGTTCTGAGGACTTATGGCAGTCATCTCATAGTGGTGATAGTATTTTGATTCTTCTTGACATTTACTTCTAAGGATGACCGCCGTCAGAGTGTCTTAGACTGGTAGGTTGTATTTTGGTTGCTGTGACTGTGAGCATATTCTCAGACGACATCTCATGTATGCAGTTTGGGCAAGGGCCAAGCCTTTCTAAACAATCAAATTGTATTTCAGGCTCTTGATCTCCATGTATTACACCAATCAAGACTCCTGACTTGTTAATTAACCATGATCCTCAACGAGAAGTACCGTAACAATTAATGATATCCGTAACAATTAATGATATCCGTGTAAACATATACCTGTCCTGTCACTAAACTTTGTGACAATATGCGTGCTTTATTTCTTGTTTGCAGTCGAGCTTAAGCTGTTATATCATTTCCATTTCTCAGTGAACGGATTTAATTTGATAATATGAGTTGCAATTTTAACTGATGCTATAATATTTTAAACTGATATAATATTCGATCACACCACAGTGACATAACTTGGAGTAGATGATGATTTCTGTCTGCCTGTATTTCTCAATTTTCACACTACTGTATTGTTTGTTACCAAATAATAGCATACTTTGACTCGAAATTATTTCAATGCTTCACAGCGTGGTGGCTCGTTTTCACTGTGCTTACCGCGGCGCTTGGGATCTTCTTGATAATTGTGATAATCTCTGAGAC
>ATSW01032435.1:0-12805 GCA_000444245.1 Botryllus schlosseri
ACCTAGTAGGGTAATTATAGGCCTACCCTATAAGTCAAGGGCGGGCAACTTCTTCGGTCGGCGGGCCCGATATGGGAAAATGAAGTGGGCTACTTGGCGGGCCGGATTACTTAGTCGATACATTAATCGCGTATTATCCAGTATCCACCTATACAAGGAATAAATCACATTTAATGTAAGCTTAAAGTTATAAGCATAAAAGACCGATAACAGTATTCAATGAATGTGATAACCAGATGTATTTCAATAGCTGTTAAAGTCAATCAAACATCTGTGGTCGAACAAAGTTTCAACAATAAGTTCTTTGAACTATGGCTGCTTGTCGGATGTAGAAATCCTTACAAAAGACGGCACGTGAACATTATTTATTGGAATGCAGCCTTGTCTTGTCAGGTCGGCAAACTTGGATTCATTCTGTGACACATTACATTTGTCAAATACTCTCTGATTATAACTTCACTTCCAGGGTAAAAACTCTCTGCGGGCCGGATTCGGCCCGCGCGTTGTCCGCCCCTGCTGCAAGTAATAGACCTTCTGTGACGATCTAGAGACGTGTCCCAATGAGGTCCTATTCAGTAGGGCATATAGAATCATACTGTGGTGGATGAATAATGAGTATAGTTGTGTCGACATCGTAATGACGCAGCCTTGCAGCGAAACGCAACATATTTTAATGATGTCGCTAGGAGTACAAGTCAAAATTTGAGTGAGCGTCGACGAGAGTGGCTTTTGCCCCCTGGTCTAGCCACTATAGTCACGAGACCTCAATCACTTCCTGGTGACAGATGGAACTAATTGTATCACAATGAAAACACACGTACTTCTAGCTAGAGGATATTTTTCAAGGATTGACAAGTGACAATGCACATAAATAATACTCACGGTAAATCACGGCAGATACAACGCCCTCGTATGCGTTCAGTTCAGTTTATTATTAACAATAATTTCATCAGATCAATACGCCACCAGATCGCGATACAATGAAATCATGGGAGGGCGTCGAAACGACTTGAAGTAGTCTAAATCTGCGTATACGGCAAAGTGGGCTACAATATTTTCTGTTTTGTCTGATGATGATTCAAATTTCTTCTTTAAATCGAATAAAATCCATCAGTAATCTGTTGCCTGAGTTTTCGTCAAGTTGTACTGGAGCGTATGCGGTAAAGTGGGCTACAATATTTTCTGTTTTGTCTGATAATGTTTTAAATTCTCTATTTAAATCGAATAAAATCCATCAGTAATCTATTGCATGAATTCTCGTCAAGTTGTACTGGGGCGGTAGCGCTTTCGCGTCTATCGACTAGTTATTCCCCTCTATACACGACCTCATTCTCTCGCTATTGCGCGTGTTCATTGTCGAGACACTACCAAGATAAATTCCTCTCTGTGCGAGTCATTTGACCGTGTAGGCGTCTAGGCATGCTGTGGACAGAACCAAATTGTCGAAGAATTAGCGAGCCCGTAGGCGAGAAACAGCTGAATATTTTCAGTGTTATGTCTGGATATCCAATCGAGCATTGACATTATTGTGGAAGCCGTAATAGCAAGTTGGAAAAGGTTAGGCCTGAAACAGCAGAAGTACTAATTTGGCGACCAGTTAATACGTTAAATAAATATTTATTCGTCTCTATTCCGTGCGGATAAATAGTAAGAAAGGAAGGATATTGCTAAACTTTGGCGGTTGTTGGGCTATGTCAGAATCAGCTAAACGTCCTTGACTTATGGTCTCTTAGTATATATAACCTTGTTACTTGCATCGAGGCCTACGGAGTTATTGCTATCGAAAAATTTTGATTCGAGCAAAATAGTATTTACGGTGAGCACAACTATAATAAATAAACACAGAATCGGTCACCGTAAATACTATTTTATTCAAATACAAATTTTGCGACGGCAATAACTCCGCTTCCACTGGTTGGAATTCAACCAAATTTGGTGAGCATTGTTTCTATAGACAGCCTAACACTTTCATAGGGTGAACAGAAAATATTCAAATTTTTTATTATTTATTTTTGTATAATAAATAGAAACTTTCTTCTCCTGTAGCAAAGCGGTTACTGGCTGGAATTGAACCAAATTTTGTGTGTAGGCTTAAATTAGATAACCTAACAATTTTATCAAGTAGCCAATACGATTTGACAAAAAAAGTCATTTTTGAAGAGCCCTAGTGTTCAGTTTTATTATTCGTTTAGGTTTTGCGGAGTATTGGTCAATATATCGTGGCCCACCCTTTCAATGGGGAAAGAAAGGTCTCCTAGCAAGAAGCCGCTCACGAAATCACCTCTCAAACCGAAGAAGTCGTCACGATCAATAGCAAAAGATCGCAACTGTGGTCGTATTTTTGCGGCGGTATTGACTAGAGTTCTCTTTGCCCTGCATGCGGGCATAGCATTATGGAGGGTCAGCGTGTATTACACGGAGACGCATCTCTACCTTTTGTCTATTGGCCTGGTGTTTCTAGCTGTGGAAATGATATTTACTGTGATCGTTCGGAAAGGCAGAGAATACAAATGGTAAGTTAAGAAATAAAAGCGCTAGAAGTATACAAGTGAATTTGTACGGCGTAGGCCTATGATTGAATAATGAATGCATATAAATATGTATTATCCGGTAATTATGTCTTCTGAATGACCTCACTGACCATTTGATCGCATCATCAAACACTTCAGTGTATCCGAATTAAGCAGTCTATTTACCCGTACAGTACAAGGCATTGGTCTATCGCCTGAATATTTTGGATACGTTTGTGGATTAAAGGCAAATAGGCGTAGCCGATGCGAAATTCGTTAACGTCAGGAAAATAAATATTATCTGACTCATAAATTTAAAGTCAATTTCATGGATATCTGTATAGGGTCAACATATGCACACAGCATACAAATGTTATCCAGTTGTAGGCATGGGGGTATAATAGACTGAAAATGACTCAACTATGTCCAGTCCATTGTCCAATGCACAAAACCCACAGAGACCATATGCAATGCATACACCAACGTAATCTGGCTCATTTACTTAAACCACAAAATATGAAAGTATATATTTCATATAATTGTAGCTTTACCATTGCATATATTAAACCAGTAAAAATATTTGGGGGTGTCTTTGGTATTGTTTATTGTATGTCTCAATGCTTTATAGCAATGCAAATAGTCTAAGGGGAATCATGTTTCAGGTTCTGCCCGAGCGTTTTGTTCTACCTCATGACCGTGGTGCCTTGTCTGTGGGTGCTCGAAATCGCCCGCTTCAAAGATTCAATGGACAAGGCCACTAGCGCAGAGATATGCGACACATCGCTGTTATCATATCAACAGTCCTACGCATTGCTTCAAACGCTGGGACCTTCGAATCGAGTCTCTGCCAATAACAGGAGCAGGCGGGATATCTTTTCATCCGAATCGCAGATGATACTAGAAATGTCACAATTCCCGAGTCGGGTCAAACGCAGCGATGATCCAAGTCTCTCAAATAAAACTGCTCTTCAAGAGCGCGTGCTTCTGACCTCTACAACTGCGACGGTGTATTCGCCCAGCCAACATTCTAAGCTAGCAACTAGTCCCGAAAACAACCCATTCAAAACTACTTCTGCCTCCGTTACTGACTTTAAAGTTGACGAAACCACTGCTCCATTGACAACGCTCTCGTCGATAACAACGCTACGCAACGAATTGTCTGCCAAAACGTCGGCAATTACTGAAAAGAATCAGCCAACTAATAATAATTTGAATCAAGCGGACATGTCGCGTGATTCCACGACGACCCTGGCATTACGATCAGAAACGGACGATTCTCTCTCGTCCGACGAAGGCGGTGACGATGAAATTGATATCGTCAGCATCGGCGACAAAATTAACGACGGATTCACAAACCTCAAGCAAGGGACCGAAGATTTACTGGAGAAGACGAAGAATATCATATCTGACATTGTAAGTGATGCGAGGGATGTAGGCCTACAATGTACAATACATTGCGCAACGTAGCCTACTGCGCATTACTATTATTGCTAGTAGTTTTGCAATCAGAGCCTAATGTTGGTATAAGTGCTATCAGTGGTCATGGTCATCAACCGGCCCCGTTCCGTGTCAACATTCATGCCGGTCCGCGTGAAACATATTACTATTTTGCATCTCGATTGCAAAACGGAAGAAGTTGGACGCTTGTCCATTAATTAGAGAAATGACACAACAAATTTCAAATTGAGCTAGAAACCTACAGGAACGTATTTTTCTGCAAGGTGACGTAATATAGAGTTCGTGGTCTACTGTGGACTTAACGTGTGCGTCACAATGCTGCAGGTGTTCTACCGAACTGTTTAAAAGGACATTACCTTACAAGAGGCTTAAGACCCTTCATGCTAAAGCTATATGAACAAAATTCGTTAACTTTCGGCAGTACAATTGAGCAACACTTGGTGTTGTATTAGCGCTCGTATCCCTTGAGCTTTCAATAAAGTTTCTCCTATACCCCCCGTCCATTTTAAACACAAATTCTGATGGTACCTATATTAAAAAGACAGACCATTGACATGAAATTGCGCGCATAGCGAAGAAAATTTCAATTCAATAAATCTGTCCAGAAAATATTCCACTTTTAGTTGGATATCGCCAATACCTACTTCCACGATGGATCTTGCATGCATCCCCTGATTTGGCCATCGTGCCACCAATGGGGTCCACGGAGCCATGTTTAGGAACCCGAACACGGGAGGCCTGAAAACAGCAAAGTCGCAATTCTTTCGAAGCAGCAGATCCATCAAGATCAAGTTCTGGTAGTTTTAACACAAACAACTCGAACTTCAGTAGTACACGTATAGCGTGTGGCACGTTTGGTTTTGATTTGCATACATTCTTCATGGTGAGATTTTGGGTCAAAGTGTCGGGGACCGCCAGGGATATATAGAAGTATATATCCCTGGGAACCGCTGCTATAAAGTATGTGAATATGGTGATGTCCAATTATGGTAATCACACCGACAACTTCTGCAACAGGACAGCGGGATCGATCTGGATACCTGGATTCTTCTCCTTCACCAAGTTTTGTTGTTCGTGCTGGTCATCGGGAGGTGGCTGTTGCCGAAAGGCGATATCACGCGAGACCAGCTGTCTCAGCTTTTATTGGTGTTCATTGGAGTGGGAGCTGACATCTTGGAATTCGTAACAGGTATATTACGCGTTAATAATGTTTCGCGCGCTACGTGCTACATATTCCTCCGGCAAGTCGAAATTACCTGTAGCTGATGCGATGATGCTTTGAAACTATATCAAACGAAGCGTAAAACCTTCCATCTGTTTCAGAAACCATCGACGGCGATGAGTTAGATCAGACAAGTTGTGATGTGATTTTACACTCCGTCATTTACGCCGTATGGTCATGGAGTCTGTTGCAGGTAAACGAACGCTTGGTCGCGTTTGTATGATTCAACTCTCCGTAATTCCGTATCGCACAGTTTACGCTGGTCCTCACCGCGTCCAAGTCGAGAAAAACAAGACTAGGCTTCGAGGATGAAGCGGTCACGACTAATAAGAAAGGCTGCTGCGGGAAGTCGATGTTCGCTGACGCCGATGTCTGGGGCATCTTGTCGACACTGTTTTTGCAGGTAACACAACAGCCCTGAAAATGTATCACGACAGCTTGGTGTTGTTGATTCAAACCAGGCAATATATAGGATGTGCCGTCGATTACGGAAAAGATTTAAGTCAGTGGTTCTCAACCGTCATTAACTCGCGGAACACTCACGGACGCGAATCTGCCAGCCTTCGCGGAACCCCAAATGTTGTTGAGTTAATGAAACAAAAATCTGCCACAATAGAAATCTAATACATTACCATAAATTACTGGTACACAAAATGGACTGCGCATTAACGTAGTTTTAAAATAGAATAACACCTATAAAATATGATCTCACACAAATCAAAAGTAGTATGAATATAAAATATCAATATCTATTGCAATTCAGTGTGACTTCAGCTGTTTCCTTTCAGTTACCAGTTCAGAAATACAAGGCCTTACCTTGGAAAGTGTCATCGTATTGTTCGATCGAAACGCAACTTTGTGAGACCAATTGGTTTATTACACATGAGCTTATAATTATTGGAGGTAGAAGGCATGTCAGAAGGACGAGGATTCGCTTTTCGAACCTAATCTCCCACGTATACACTGTACAGAGTACACCACTGCGCACGAAAGACCAAAACCACAGCCTCAATCCGACCACTGACGGGTTCTAATTACCTGCTACTAATGATGGCTAAGACCACTGTTTTAGATAATACGACATTTTTCGCAAATCTGGGGAATTAGCTATCGCGGAAATCGCTGGAATATTTGACATTTTTCTAACACGTCGGTACGCGGAGAACGACAAGAATGCTTCAAAGCATCACTAAGTTGATTTTGCCCGTTCGGTAATGCGCGAGGAAAAATACTTCCCGTGCCGAAGGATCGAAATGATTCTTCAAGTGGGATTCGTTTATAAATTTCTTTCTTCGGGCGTAAGCAAAAAGTTCATGGTATTTACTTTAGCATGAGCGAAGGTTGCTGATATGCTGATAATAACTTTAAAACAACGCCAGATAGATCGTAGCTGTCTAACATTTATTGCTTTGTGACGATCGTTGCGACTTCACGGCTTACAGTAATGCACTTAATACTGGCCGTCATCTTTCAGCTAATAAAAGAACATTGAACAGTCAACAGCTGACTATATGGTGCTGACATGTTGCATTCGATTATTCCAATAAGGATACATAGTCACATTGTACGTCATTGCATCGCAATGTGTCCGGTGTATAGCATTGTACCGGGGCCTATACCTATGCCCCAACACCAAGAGCGGATGCAAATAATGGAACCGCTGATTATTATGATTACGATGTAGATTGTAGACCAAGGCCGTCAGCGAGACGCGGCTATGTAAATCAATTTTATATTACCAGAGTCAGAGTCAAGCTAAGCTATATATATGCTTGTTATTTTGCAAAACAATGAATTGTCTTTCCATGATGAAGCACAATATATTTGAAGTCTGAAAAAGTGAAACTGGTATTATATAAAATATATGGCGCTTTAGTTGCTCTGTTTGATTTATAGTGACTTCAAGGAAACGTTGCCGCGGCTGAGCCGGCATTATACTCATATTTTTATTCTAGTAAAAATGATGTACGTTTCGTCCGTCAGTATCAACAACTGAAATATATAATGCATATAACTTTATGTTATTGGCAACTCCGTTGGTCACTGAGAAGTTAAGATTGTGTTCCTTACAATAAAAGGAGAAAATTCATCATCTTCGATTCACCAAAAATCATGCTTTTACGTTGTTTACAGGACGCTCCATTTCTGGCTACTCGGCTCTACATACTAATCCAATACGACATACACCATCAAATGATGATTTTCTTCACCGGGAAGAATGTCCTTGTGGTAATATTGCAAATCTACAGGATAATCGTATTAAAGGTACTTTAAGTTACGTTCGTATCTTAGTACAGTGGTTCTCAACCGATGTGTCGTTATGTCTCGCAAGGGTGCCGCGAGAGATTTCTTCTAATTTTCGAAATTATGCGTAAAATAATTCTACTCTACGATCAATTATCAAAATCAGGCAAGTTGTGAAGTCTGTACAGTGTACAGTGTACACTGTACATTGGACGAACCAAAATTGCTGTCAGGCCCGCAACCAATATTCCCGCGAATTCGCTTTACCTGACATAGCGCTTGCCTTGAAGGCTGAATTCAGTTTATCACAATCACCATCTAGAGGTGAACTCCTTTGGAAGTGATGTTCACGTTTAGAAGTTTGAATTACAAGCATAGCCAGTAGCCACCACATAGCGATTCTTGGGTAGCGTGCCGGCACTGCCGTTGAAATGTAGGCTTGGAGCGCAACGTTATGTTACCGGCGACGAATTTGAGAATTGAGCAGTAAAGTGGATCAAATTATTATATCAGTTAACAAATTTCGACGCCGATGAGGTTATGATTCCGGTTTGTTGGAACTATAATTTAACTGCGGGTGTCTGTCAGGAGAACTATTGAGGTATGGCTGTCCTAACTCGTAGCGTGGTACGCGATCTGCGTAGAAATGCTTTTGGAATCCCTGTACTGTATACGCCTTATACGCTCTGTATTCGTTAGTGGCGATCGTGCTTGGCCTGTTCGAAGCGATGGTTAATTACATCGACAATGCGGCAGTGATCAGAGTTTATTGCCAAACAAATCTTATGAAATAGTAACTAAGTGCAGCCTGAAGTTTCTGTTACGTTGTAAATCGTTAGTAAATCAAAATGGCTCCTTTACTTTCGTCTGAATACGCCCTGCTTGTCGTAATCAAGAAGGAATGATAAACATTCAATAGAAGTTGAGAACCACTATGCTAGTGTGCCGCGAACTATTTTTCATTCTCAAAAGGCGCCGCGAGGTCAAAAAGGTTGAGAACCACTGTTTTAGTAGATAGAGCTACAATCACACATCGCAGATCTTCGATTTGTATAGCATAATGGTTGTTTGACTGATACGTATACGGAAAGAATAGTGACATGTAGGCTACCGGGTACCAAGTCCATGATGTCGCAGTAGACTCACAATCACGACAGGGCAAAGCGACTGGAGCAATAACGAGAACTGTTCAAGTGTTCATCTCAACGCTAAGCCAAAGTAACGTGCATACTGCACAATGCACATTGCACATGCACATACGAATTATGTCGTTGTCCTTACTATTAAAGAGGGTTGTGAGTTGGGTGTCGCAGCGAGGATCAAAATTAGGAAGGGATTACGGGCTAAAAATTCTAACAATGACATGACGTCACTGTTCTATTCTGAGGCATAGTCCTGATTACAGGTGACTTGACGATGCCCAATTCGAAAATTGAACCTACTGCCTGCTAACCAACAACATTTACGTGACGTGACTAAAGACGCATACATAATAGTGACCACACCATACGTTGAATTCAGAATAATATGATAAATTAGAATTACTAGTTATACTCGCGGCCCAACGATGGTGCGATATCTACTAATGTTTAATTGAAATAACCGGTGTGCTCAATGTTAACACAATAACTCGTTACTCGATTGCCGAATGGGTTAAATTTAACATGTTCCCTTTCATACAGTCTAAGAAGTCGCGTTCCGACGACAATATCGACGAATCGGAATTGGAACCACTTCGCGGCACTCTGCAAAGACTCGCAAAACGCGCGACGGCGGATAACACGAAAGGAAGCGACATAAGAGGTGGTTGTTGCATTTTACACAAGAAATAGCAAGGGTAGCGCGATACAGTATTTTGTTGTGGTATGGTTTAGATGCGTCCTTCAAACGACGAAACGACGGATCGGTAGTGGTCAAAATTCATCTCGAGGATGAGGGAGCCATGAGACGAAAAAACAAAAAGACTTCTTTCTGATCGAGATCGGAGTGTTCAAATAGCTACGCGCGAAATGACACTGAAAGATGCAAGCGGACACCGGCGTAGCCAGGGGAGGCGAATGGCGCGTCACTAATTTTAACACGGGTGGTATTACGTCATCTGTGCCCACTGCGTTACAGTTGCAGCGTCGATTCATTGTGAAACATTTCCGCCCTTCCGAATTTTCAAGCAGTCTTGCTACGCCTATGGTGTATTCACTATAACTATACTATGTTACAGTGGGTCGGTTCCAGAACTGGGCAGCGCGATGACTTGTGTATATTTCACGGTTCTCCTCTCTGACATATTGGGAACGCAAACACAGCAGATTCGCCAATGTACCACCACTCTCTATGACCTATCGCCTCTATCGACCAAACTGCTGGGATTCATTGTTACTGAGTGATAGAAACCACAAATGTAACAATGGCCGGTTTACTAAGATCAGGGTTACGAAATCCGAAAATTTCCGCGGCCATGACCAGCGACCACGCAATTCACATTTACGAGCAAGCCGGCATGCAGTAAAAGATTGGAACACGGTCACAAATGTTCTTCATTGTTTGAACATTTTTCATGCGAGAAACTACCGAGTATTTACAATTTCGCAAACCTCTGCTTATCATCACAAGGTTATACCTGCCGCGTTAGTATTAATTGTACTATAATCTCCACCGTTACGTGCAGTGGTGTGGAACGAAAAGCTATGCTGAGCTGTTCACAACGGTTGCATGTTTTTGAAGCTTCTGAAGTGAATTCCAGACACGTTTTTCTGGTCTGAAATGATCAGTCCCTTTCGTTTTGTACTTAAAGCACTATACAAAGTTTATACACTCCGATCGGGCAGAATTATAGTCCCAGTGTAAACGACAACAGAAGTCCATCTTCAGTAAATTATTACTTTGCACAGCATATGTGGTATATTGCTCATTCGCTCAATTCGTTGTGGGTTAAGGCTGGGTTGTCGATCAATAAGTTCAGCGGCTTCCACGCTAGGGGCTGGACACTCCCATATTTTGGGAATAGGAAGAAGGTGGCGCTGAGTCTACTGATTCTATTTGATTGCTTAGCATCTCCGCCACCGAATATCTTTAATACAACCTTTAAAATCAGATCTGCATCAGTCTGTCAGTCAGTCTGTTATCAGTTACAGTTCTCAAGTTCAAGATATCTCTGATCACTGATCAGTGATCATACATATTCCCCCGTTGTCATGACACGATGCCGGCGTTTGAGTAGGGAATGGTTTGGAATACTGTATATTTCAAAGCGAATGGATGTCAACGCGAGACGTGTGCGGGATCCACTGAATTTCGGAGGACTTTGGCAGAAGACCAGATATTTCAAAGCAACGAATCTGTCGGATCGAAACTAATGCGTTCTGAACGCGCTCTTAAAAGACTGCATGATTCACTGCATAGGCCGAATTGTTAGGGGTCGCGATAGGACATAATCCAGCTTTCCTCTCCTACGTGAACGGAATCACTATGACACTGTAAATAGGGTTGCATTGCATTTAAAACAAAAATCAACTTAAAACAAACATGTTTAAAACAAGGCACTTGTTTAAAACAGGTTTTATATTTTTTAGCTATGACGTCACGAATATTTAATAGTTACGTCACGGTGGATTGGCATTGACAATTGAAAATGTAGGGTAAACATGGCTCCTTCGACGAAAAGTGCTTCCGATCACTGTGATAAACAGACCAAAAATATCTTTAACCAGGACTACATCGTCATGCAGCATTTTTACAGTCGGCGGTCATCATCATCAGAACACCCATTCCGCACCAATGATCTATATCTACGAGCAAAAACTGTTGAACCGACGACGATTTCGAGGGTTCCGGTAATCCCACATCTTATACGTCGACTATTTTGGGTGCAATCGTCCGTAGGCTCATACTACATGGTTTTTCGGACGTGTTTAAACAATTGTGGCATAATCAGACGTTTGAAAAAAAAAGTTTTTTTTTTTAAATAGACGTTTGTTTAAAACACTGTTTAAAACAAGTTTTTACCAAAGTGTTTTAAAACACCGTTTTTTTCAAATGCAGACGGATCTGTAAGGATGCATGATTTCGAAAGGGACAAGTACCAATAGTTTGATAAGAGGTCTTTCCAGAACGAGGACTCTACGTACACTCTTTTAGGGCTCTCGAGGAAGAGCCTATGTGCATTGTGCAAGTGCAGTCGTCTGCGGCCGTGTCAATTAGCACCTGGCGGAGCTACTATATCAGTGCGGAAGCCTTGCCTTGCTTAATGTTTATGCAGCGTGCGTTAGCCGTAATCCGTCGTATGTTTGGTCACGTAGTGTGCAAAAAATCGTTTAACGCGAAACAATAACTTCATATTGTTAATTTATTCGCTTAAAGCTTTTCGACTGACCCTCATCAGTAGCGAACGTCAGGGATAGGGTGGATCAAATTCGAAATGTAAGAACTATTTGTGTCTATGACGTAATAATAACAAAAACAAACAACTAGTAGATGGGCAAGATACGGTAGTAACGATACAAAACAAACGTTAACGAGTACATATTCGGTTATAAATAACCGAGAACACAGCACACAACATTAATGATATATTCCAAGGGTGTAGAGGCGTTCCTTCTGGCGACAGAGAATCGGCTTTCGCAGCTTTATGATCGTAGATTCCAGGACCTTCAAATGAATAAGAGAACGGCCACGAGCAACTATAGAAAATTGACTGTCATTGTAATGATTAGCACATTCTGGATGGGATTAGAGAGGCTGTCCAAGTGTCCAATAGCCGAATTTGAAGCAGTAACTTGATCATAATCACTCAGTGTGTCAACAGATTGCGATGATGGAGTAGGAGAAAACATCAGGCCTACTTATTCTAATTTGTTGTGGGATATGCTGGCGAATTCTTTGCTGCAAGCGCTGAGACGTGCGAACTACATACCGACCGTCACATCGGCACGTGTATTGATGTATAATGTTGCTTTGATTTGTCGCAGGTAGCACATCCTTTTGCGTTGCGGGTATCAGACGAATTCGTCATGAAGATTATCTGCGGTTCTACTACACGGCAAATTAGAATAAGTAGGCCTAATGTTTCTCCTACTCCATCATCGCAGTCTGTTGACACACTGCGCGATTATGATCAAGTTAGTACTTGAAATTCGGCTATTGGACACTTGGACAGCCTCTCTAATCCCATCCAGAATGTGCTGATCATTACTATGACAGTCAATTTTCTATAGTTGCTCGTGGCCGTTCTCTTTTTCATTTGAAGGTCCTGGAATCTACGATCATGAAGCTGCGAAAGCCGATTCTCTGTCGCCAGAAGGAACGCCTCTACACCCTTGGAATATTTCATTACTGTTGTGTGCTGTGTTCTCGGTTATTTATAACCGAATATGTA
>ATSW01032481.1:0-13137 GCA_000444245.1 Botryllus schlosseri
CACCTGTCGAACAGATACGCGATCCTGACGCCAGAGACATGGCCGCGTTGGCGCGGCGACGAGCGGCAAGGCATCAAGCATCTGATGAACCACGTCAACATGGACGCGGACCAGTGGCAGTGCGGACGCACCAAGCTTTTTATCAAAAATCCAGAATCGGTGAGTAAGGCGCGGTCGTTTTCGGGGCTCGAATTGCCGACAGCTTTGCGTCGCATTTGCAGCTTTTCTTGCTGGAGGAAATTCGCGACAGGAAATTTGACGGGTTCGCGCGCGTCATACAGAAGGCCTTCCGACAGTTTAACGCCAGACGAAAGTATCAGGAGATAAAGGAGGAAGCGTGCCAGGTATGTGAAACCATTATTTTTTCCTGCCATACATAGCTCTTTAATTTCTTCAATGTCGAGGAAGCGGCTGAACGCTGTCTTTTGTTTTATATGTCGCTGACTTTTTATTCCAAGTTTCGCTGAATTTGATCGTGGACGGCGTACCTATCATTTTAGGGAATCCAATGATATAATATCAATATTATGATTTTTCACTTCTATCTCTCGCTCTTGGCCAGAGGCTCTCAACTGAAGCAAAGCATTTTCAGGCGTTCCGTGAAACCTCTGAATTTGCAAAATGGTCGATAACCTAATCTGTATGTCTTTAATTAGAGAAATCACGCTAGTTTCGCATCATAACTGCTAAACTTCAGGACTCACATCACCAGAATGGTAGTCTGAGATGAAATATTCCACTGTGAAACTCATTTTAATTGCCAACTAATACAAACATACTTCAGTTTCGATATGTCTTGTTTGGGTTTTGGAAAAAAATTATTTGCGAAAAACCATTTTCGCTTGGCATAAACAGAACCCCTGTTCCAGAATAACTTCCAAGATGAGCTGCTAGATCCAAATGACTAGGCTTGACGGTATATGTAAATTAAAAATCTCTTTATCAATTTTGGTGCCATGTATGTTGCGACTATACACAAAGGTGTCGTAGGAAGCGTCACGCATTAGTACATTCGTTGCCAACTTCTTTTTGGAGATGGATTTTTGTCACTCACTCACTCATTCATGTATATCTTGGATTTTCAAGACAAGAGTCCCACATATTTCAAGAATCTAGATACAGGATTTACTAATAATAAACGTCTTTTTCTACATTTCTACATAAATAGTATGATGTTATTTCGAGAAAATTCATTTTATTGCTGTTTATCACCAGCCTTAATATTTGCACAAGACAGATGGTGGTCACACGGTAATTGAGCTAAATTTGAAATAATACTTGGTGGGGGGTTTGTGATGGTGCAAAAGGGTTCCGCGAAGACAAAAAGGTTGAGAACCACTGCTCTAGGCCAAGGTGTGTGTCTGGTTGAAAAACTAGTCTTAAGTCATTGAGACATCTTCCTATCTTTTTATGATATCGCAATCTCGTGCTGTTTTGATCTGATTAAAATTTCAATATAATGACTGACCTACTGGTCGCTAATTATGTCGCTGTCGCTGCAGTATTTTATGTTTTCGACGTTGCCATCGCCTGTGTTTTTCGTGCAGGTCGTTTGGAACAAGAAAGAGAGAAAGCGCGGCAGCTTGAACCGAAACTTTGTCGGAGACTATCTCGGCCTCGACAATCATCCGGAGCTGCGAAAATTCGCCGGAAAACGAGAACGCATCGAGTTTGCCGACACGGTCCAGAAATACGACAGGAGGTTCAAGGTAGGAGAACGTCGCTTTTTCGTTTGCGACTTTTGGCTTCGTTTGCTTACGGTATGGCGCTTTTCCGCAGACCGTCAAGAGAGACTTGATGCTGTCCGCCAAGTTCCTGTATCTTATCGGACGGGAAGTTGTCAAAAAAGGCCCCGAGAAGGGACAGATCAGGGAGGTGCTGAAAAGGCAGATTCCAATCGATCAAATTCAGGGGATTTCTTTGAGGTGAGTAATGGGAGGGTTACGTAATTATCACACAATCCAGGAAATAATAGAAATCTGCAGGCTATGCATGGACCGTTTCACGACAGTTATTGGATGTGTTCAGTAACATAGTACTTCTACATTTTCAGAGTATTTATGTAGGTTTTTGCCTATTTGCACTACTTTTCAAGTGATAATCATTTCAAACTAATTGCATTCCATCTGCCCTAATTACTAATTACTTTTTACATTTTTGATTTTGTAAAGTACTATGTGACAGGTTTGTAACCAAGTCGCGAGGTTCTGAGTCACAAGTCAATCTCGCTGCTATAGTTTTGACTCGTGTCAAGTCGAGTCATTTTCAATTCTCCACCGAGTCAGTGAGTAGAGGGTCGAGTCCAAGTCATTGTGTTCATTGTTCAATTCCGAGTTTAAACTGGTTCAACACGAGATTTTCAACTCCGCTCGAGTGATATAGAATGGCTCGCATTCATAATATCATGATTTTCCTCACTCCTAACAGTTTCCGGCACTATTTTCCAAGTATCAGGACTGAAAGGACGAAATACATGGTGGGATGTAGGAACAATGTGTCATAGTTTTTTATCTGTTTTCTATCTTAATCATTTTGGTTGCTCCAACGATGGTAATCCAATTCTTATCTCTTAACGTTGTACAATTTCGCCTGTTCTCATTCCATTGCTTGCAACTGTCGGGCCTGATAGTAATATGAGAAAATAACATGCCGGGTAGCTGTGCCAAGGAATAAATAGCAATGAGAGGGGTGTATGGTATTTTGCTCTTGCTCTTTTAGAGATATGAAGTAATAACGTTGTGTGTCATTATTTTGGCGTGAGACATTAGTTCTGTACGCTGACTTGCTTGTGTTGTGAATCATGCGTGTTGCGTTATCGGTATATGTTGGCAACGTTTCGTTGTGTGATCGGATACAATGTTATTGTAAATCCGGTGAAATATGTGGGCGAATCGCATGGTGAACTTATGACACTATCACTAGTATGATAGTTTCTTGTGCACGATAAAACGTTGCGTGATTGCTGCACTTGGAATGGAAGAGCCGGAAAATTCAAACGTCCCTGATTCTGTGAATTCCACCAAATTCAGACACACTCCGACCCAATTTTTTCAGATCACATTCGATTTTTGTCACACTTTCGGGAAGAGGTCAATGTAGGTGAAGTTCTGATTTAAAATGACAAATTAGGAAATTACGGTAGCCTTCAATCATTGAACTACCACTGATTCAAATCCTGCGGCTTGGATAACCTGTTTCTGTAACCTGTCGGCTAACCTGTAGCGGGCGCAACATATGTTAATTGATTATTTATTTACTGCCGCTATCAATTTCACATCACACCAGATGCAAGATATACGTCTTTTTTCATAGCTCGAGAATCATAATACAAGTAAACAGTGCTACTATGTGTATTGAGATTTGCCACGCAATTTCAGTAGGGTTTGGTTCGATGCCGTTCCGAAATGTCCCAAATTGTAGCACACTACAATCCGAGATTTTTTTCCTTGCTTTAGTATTAGGTAATGAACTAGCAGCGTTGTTGTTACATGCGCAGGACGAAACTAGTCACTGAGATTTAACTGATACTTTTATTATTGCTTCACAATTCCCATTTCTGAATTTTCAGCTCGATGCAGGATGATTTCTTCATTGTGCAAGTCGCCAACGAATACGATTCCGTTTTCGAGTCGCTATTCAAGACTGAATTTCTCCACGTGTTATCCAAAACCTTCAAGAACAAATTGAACAGGGAGCTTCGTTTGACGTTCAGCAACTCGTGAGTGCTTTAATTCTCTTCTTCGTAACTTATTGAAATATCAGTTTTTATTTCAATAATATGCCATGAAAATCGTAAATTTTCCTAGTCTGTTAGTCTTAGCCGGGATGTTTGATCTTTTGAGTGCGCATAATGTTTGAAATTTGAAAGATGGGGTCAGGGTGAACGAAGATCTGCTGACTGAAGTCGGGCACAATGGATCGGAACGTTTTGTCTTGAATATGGTATCAAGGACCTCTGCATTTGCGAATCTAGTGACTTTGACTGTTATCATGGTCTTTTTGAGGGAAACGGTTACTGTAATGAGCTGGAAACTTTTGAAATGTATGCCCACTTTGCCAGCAGTGTTGCGAACTAACTGAAGGGATTTTGATGGCATCACTTTTTTGCTGAAGTTTAGAAATAAAGCGACTTTGAGTAGTTGTCGACAAGATTGTTATTATACGATCATAAAAATACGATTTGTGTTGATTTTTTCAGATATTTAGTCCACGTAGTTACTAAGGATGGTTGTTATTTCTTGGTAGTACTGGTCAGACGCAGGATTAAAATTGTTTCGTATGGCCGTGTTCTGCCCGAAATTTGTCGGGCCAATCGATATCTTCTTCTGTAACTGCATTTTCGTCGGAATACATGAACCCCCTTTCACAGATTGGAGTTTCGTGTCAAGAAAGAGGGTTGGGGTGGCGGTGGCGTCAGAACCATAAACTTCACCAACGGCTCAAGCGATACCGCCGTGTTGAAGGCTTCCGGAAAGACACTGACAGTGTCTATAGCACGTGGTCTTCCGAGAGATTCCAGTAAGTCGAAACGAGCGCGTCTCCATTCGCATCTCTACAAATAATATTTCATTAGTGTTCTGTTGTCATTCGGGTATTTATATAGCTGATTTGGACTATGTATCTCTTGGAGGGAAGGAATTGATTATTATTTCTTCCAAATATATATGGGCGTCGCTGACCATGAAAACTTCGGTCGGGTATCCTGTCAATACCATCTAATGCAGGAGCGGGCAACATACGGCCCGCTGGCCAGACCCAATCAGTGATGGCATTTTGAGCGGCCCACGGACAGTCTGCCGCAATCGCCCACTACATGCTTGCTGCGTCAAATTATAGTGACTGTAGGTTATTATTTAGTTGTAAGAGTTATTATGTCCGACATGCTGCCAGAGTTCAAAGAACTTGTTGACAAGTTTGATCGATCACAGATTTCTCATTGACTTCAACAGCTATTGAAGTACATGACGTTAATAAATTCATTGAATACTGTTTTTGGTCTCTATGCTTTAAACTTGAATTCTACATCAAATACAATATATTCTTTGTATAGGTGGACAAATATGAGATTAATGTATCAATTTAGGAATCCGACCCAACAAGTACTTCATTTTCCCATATCCGGCTTGCCGACTGGGGAAGTTGCCCGCTCCTGTTCAAATGTCAGTTTGGAAATTATAAAAACTATTTCGTTTTGTGACTTGCACAGTTATTTATATTGCCTTCTGTATTTGATGGATGATGAAATATATATTCTCTCTCTCTCTATTACCATAACTGTGCGTTGTTACATCCTGTTCCCAAGTCTGTGTACCCGTCATTATCGCATCAAAACCACATAATTATTTTTATATTTCCAATTTGGTTCACCACTGACGTTCGCTACGGATGAAAGTCAGTCGGAAAGTTTCTAGTGCATGGGGTTCTCAACCTGGAGGGCGCGCCCCCCTTAGGGGGCGTAAAACATCTGAAGGGGTGCGCGAAGAAGCGGTCATCTGAAAAAATATTTTGCGCTTCGCGCGATTTACCTCCAATGCACGCATGTTTCTCTCTATATAGACCCAATATCATATTTTTTATTCTCTCATCAACATTCATAACCTTCCATACCACCAAACAATCTGTTCAGGTTGCTAGCATCCAAGTGGGATTTGTGATATGACGATAAGGGGGGCGCGAAATTTTTCACCATCAAAAAGGGGGGCGTGTCTAAAAAAGGGTTGAGAACCACTGTTCTAGTGGAATAAATTTGTAGATGGGAATAATATATTGTTTGTTGTGACCTTTTCTCAGAACCCGAGGTCAGGAGAGCGGCTAGAGGCGGACGACGCCCGCCTCCAGGCGGAGGACACCACAGAGCCCCACCATCACAACAGCACCACCATCAGCAGCAGCAGCCTTCGCGACGGGCCCCAGCTCCGCGTCCCGAGCCAGGTGGCGGGTATGCCAGACCACACCAACCGCCCGCGCCGCGACATTCTGCGCCGCCTCCGCCGTCCGTGCAATCGTCCTACGCGCCACAAGGAAGAGGTGATGCATTTTTTGCAAATTGGGTTCGAATTTTTGTTAATTTTTTTCGTTTTGCCCAGTCGCAGAATATTCTAATCAGCACCGCCCGTAGCTGTATTGTGCGGCCATTAATTTTTGCAAGCTTACTTGACTTTCTTTGACTTTGGCTACCCATACCTGTTTCATTACCTTATTTTTTTTTGTGTGTGTGGGTTGCTCTTGCTGTATTTATTTTATTGTTTGCTGGGGAAGTTATTTTACAATTTTTCAAACAATATAATTTTGAGATTCGGAAAATTTTAACAGAGATGTGACAAATCACATCAATATGTTTGAAATCTAGCTGTCTGACTTGGTTGATAACGATCGGGTTAACACACGGGCACAGGAGTATTTCCTGTTGTCGGCAGTATTTTGTATCAATGTTTTAGAATATCATATCTAAAGTCTGCACCTATGGGCAATTTCCAAGTTCTTGGACTCATCATTCGCGGTTTTCTTCACAATGCCAAATGGGAAAGAGATTTCCTACTGGAGCAAAGTTACATCACAATAGATTCCTTCTTTATTTTCCGGCACCATCACGCATCTCTTTTAATCGAATATTGTTTGTGAATTTCAATTTTCGTTCGGAGAAGATTGACAATTATGAGACCAATGATTTTGCTTTGGCAAATACTATGCTTCCTGTAACATGCAAATTTCGCAGTTGAATGTAGTAATACAGTCGGCCTCAATCCAGCAAATCAGCGCTGTTTCCGCACTATGCTCTGCATGAAAACGATAACAATTCTTTTCTCTTACGTTCCAGCCCACAGCCTCACAGCCTGATATCGGTTTGCATGCTTTTAATTTTACACACCTCTCTGCTCTTTTTTACCGGACAGTGTTTTCAATAGTCGCGCCGACACAGCCCAGAGGTCCATCCCCAAGGCCGAGTCACCACGCACCCCCACCTGGGTACCAGGCTCCGAGACCCATGAACGGGGCCCCGAGGACGCGGGCACCAGCCCCAGGACCACCGTCCGGTTATTCTCATCCGAGAGGAGGTAAATTTTCTTTATCATGCCAATGACCTTTTGGCAAACTTTGACCATGGACTTTGATGTTTTAGGCTCTCAGCAGCCCCCGGCGCAGGGACGCTTTCGCATTCCGAGCTCGTCGCAGTACTCGCAGCCGAAACTGCCCCAGGGGGGTCAGATGAGACGCGCCAGGGCGCCGAGCACCAATCAGAACCCGACCAACTTGGAATTCATGCACACGCCGGACGCGGGTGCCGCGGGGTATGTACTGATATCCAGTGGTGTTCAGTAACAAAATACTTTGCTTTTTTGGCGTACTCGAGTGGATATGTTTTTCGACTACTTTCACTTCTACTGGAATTGTTTGTAGGTAAAAATACTTGAACACTTTTGATATTGTAGAGAAGATGGTGGTTTCGGGATAAGTTTGCATCACTTTTTCAAGGGAAAATGTCCCGATGATGTGTGAAAAAGCCCTGCATCATGGCAACTGAATATATTTTCGAGGCTTGTCCTATCTTCAGTTGTTGTTGTGTTGCGCTATTCATGGTGTTTGTCGGCTACAATGGTCATTTACACCAGGCCGATATTCCTTGTTTTTGAATCCGTAACTGCCGACATGTGGCACGGCCCACTTAGATAGGAATTCTGGAGTCGACCTCGGTCGGACTCGAACCCACAACCCGTTGGTGTCGTACCTGTGGATTATACCACTACGCTATCTCACCAGGTGCCCTGTCTTCAGTGTTGTTACTCAAACATGCGTCTTACAATTTCTGCGTGGATAGCAACGCCAACTACTTTGTCGCATGTGCACAACATTGATTTTTTGCCGTTTCTGCAGCATACAAAGGAGAAAGTCGCAGCAGAGGAGTCAGCGTCCGGCTCCGGGCGGCGATCGACCAAAACCGAAGCCAAATCCGAAACCTTCGTTGCCGAAGTGCAAGGTGGGCATCTGGGTTTCTGTTCCTCTAATCCCGGTTGTTTGAAATTGTTTTGTGTCCTTCCAGGCTCTTTACGACTACGCCGCTCAGGACACGGATGAAATTAGCTTCTCGGCCGATGACGTTTTAGAAGTCATAAAAGAAGGTAATGTCGCGTGCCTCGTTGTCTGTTTTTGTGAAGTTTTGAGAATGAGATAGGTAGAGGTTTTACAGCAGCTGCACCATAGGCGCTGAACTCGTAGGCCTATGCTAGGTATGCCGCGCATACCTAGGAATATTTTTGGGTATGCGGCATACCCAGAATTCGGATAGGCCTGTAACTGACTGGCTGGTGAATTGATCGATTTAGAATTAAGCAACGTACTTCGTACTGCTGCTGGACACTTCAGCAAATCAGCAGAAATACATTCCGGCGCGTAGCAAAACCCCTTCGTTTTGAATTGGTCATTCTGACGCTAATATTCAGTTGTAATTCAGTCGTATTTCATCAGTGTTTTGCGCGGCCACGGCCAATTAACGAGAAGCGTTTTTCCAATTAGCGAGAATCGTTTATACACAATGTAACGCAACGCGCTCTCGCGCTGAGATTATTGCGAAGTCATTGATTGCCGCGCGCTCTGCAATCGTCGCTGGCCTGATTTATTGCGCCTCCATCAAGCCTAGTTCCGCTTGCTTGAAGAATCGCATCTGGAATAGGCCCGGTGCGCACTATACCATCGCTGGTTTGCACAGTGCACACGATACCATCGTTGGCCTACACAATTGCGTGTGCAATAAGCCTGTTACGAAGTATATCATCGGTAGCCTAACTATCGCGTCTCGGCCCTAGAATGCTTTGGCTCTCGATTGTGATTCAAGATTGACATCGCGAAACTGAATGACATCGAATATCCGCAACAGGCCGCAAGCAAGTGCGACGCGTGCGTACATGCGTACTTGATTTCCGCTAATGCTTAAACATAATCATCAGAAGATGTGTCTCAAGGTTTGAGTTACTAAAGATGTCAATTTCTATTGGGCGAAATGTGGCGATTGTCATCTCCTGAAGTGTGTGTGGGAATATGATATCCGATGCGCAGGCCGGAACTATCACGATTTCTGTGATTGTGATGTCAGACTGGCTAAGAGTTACTAAAGATATCAATTTCTATTGGGCGAAATGTGGCGATTGTCATCTCCTGCTGTGTCGGAATATGATATCCGATGCGCAGGCCGGAACTATCACGTTTTCTGCGATTGTGATGTCAGACTGGCTCAGACATTGAACATGACGGAATCGATTGAAATACATACTGATCGCGAACAGACAGCGGCGTAATTGTTTTTGATTAACGCTAACGCTAAAACAGAACGATCAGAAAATGTCTTGCAGGCTCTTGATATCGAAACTTCTGACTCTGACCCTGAAATCAGAGTGACTAATGAATAGAGTCCACAGTCCAGCACATACTTTCCATTTGTGAAAATAATTCCTGTAACTTTAGTTTATTAGCCGTCGCCAAAGATGCGTATTCGTTTGTTCTCGAGGCGAGTGATTGAAATCTCCTGATTGTCGGCGCGCGTGTTGTCGAATAGGCTATGTTGCGAGCTCGCTAATTGACTGCATAGTCGGACTTGCTAGTAATCTTACAGTAGCGTGATGTGTCATAGTAGTGAAGAGTATTACATGCGAGTGCGTTACACAAGGATGTTGATCCGATCAATGTATTATCGGCATTTGTGTATGTACTTAATCGTAATAAACTGATGCTACCCTG
Source organism: Botryllus schlosseri (assembly GCA_000444245.1). Classification (NCBI taxonomy): domain Eukaryota; kingdom Metazoa; phylum Chordata; class Ascidiacea; order Stolidobranchia; family Styelidae; genus Botryllus; species Botryllus schlosseri. Next base: position 9,730 of record ATSW01032481.1, read on the forward strand.
GTAAATTTGAAATGATTTCAATCTATTCCACAAGCGGCCGGCTGGCTGCGCGCCTGCTTAATACTATTGTAATTTTGTCACCATATACAAGTGATGGGTGATATTGAACGCTTGCGAGTCGGCTCATTTGTCAATTCTGACGCACTATGACGTCAGTCCTTCGTGACGTCATCGATCCCGCATACCTAGAGAAAATTAGAGTTCAGCGCCTATGAGCTGCACTGATATAATTTAGGCCTGCATATCAGAATAGTGTCTGTTGGTTGATGTTTTAGAAGCCTGTAGTGTACACTGTAGCATTTTGTATAGATGTATGCTTATGCTTATGCTTGTATATCGCCGCGGCGTTTCGGAGGTTCAATTGGAGGCGCGTGCATATTTTTGGTGGAGATCTTTGAGGGAGATGAAGCAAATTGAGAAGAATGATGCAGGCAAATGTTGTAACTCGGGCAGAAGTAGAAGTAACGCTATAAATTTATACTCAATTAGAAGTAGTAATAGCTTGTCAAAAATACATGAAGTGAAGTAGAAAATGGACAGCACTCAAGTAAGTAGATAGGTTGGTAGTAAGTATACATCGCATATTTTTGATAACCGATTGCGGTTGAAGTGATTTTCGAAAATGCACTCGATCACCGCGATACAGGGACTACCCCTCGTTATGTTAATTTCACTTGTAAACGCGATGGAAACCCATCCCGAAGCTACAGTACTTTCTGCTCTACAATGTCCAAGTGTTTAAAGTAAGTAGTATAAGAGGAAGTAATCTACAATCATAATCACTTGAGTAAGTAACACAGGCGAGCCAAGCCTACTTTAGTCTTCAGAAAACGTAGAAATACTTCATTACTGACCGCCTCTGCGTTCAAGTAACCTTTTGTCAGCGTTTCAAACCGGTAGCATTCTTATTGCATGAGTCTGGCACCGATCATTCACCCGTGTCTGTGCGTTTAGACCCGTCTGGCTGGTGGACCGGCCGTTTCCGCGGCAGGGAAGGTCTGTTCCCCGGCAATTACGTGGAGAAGATCTGAGCTTTCTGCCAAACTTGATTGAATCGTGCAGTATTGACGGAGTAATCGGAATTCGAAAATCATCGACGCCGTACGTATGCAGACTATCGCCGCCATTGTGATGCTATAGTACCGTTGCGAGATGTCTTTTTATCGGGGTGAATTAGCATTGTGACGATGTCATCGACAAAGAACTGCGCCCTCGTAATCTAATTATTATTACCATGCGTTGTGATCTGGCCCCTTTGCATCAGAGGTGTCTGTGTGTGTCACCCTTGCTCTGGGGTGAGGATGTCTGAAAGAAGGGGTATAGTATTGTGTTGCTTCCATCGTGATGATGCTAATGACGTCACTGAATTAGCATTTTATAATTATGTGTCTGAAGAGTCTTGGAGCTACAGAACTTCAATATACAATTGAATGATATATTCATATTGAAATAAACCCTATTCTTTTCGGCTGACACTCGTCAGGGGTAATCGTCGGCGACTAGTAGTGAATTGAAAATATTCGGGTTTATTCCAATATAAATCTATTATTCAATCGTGTGTCTGACTCCATGTGTCAATTTGTGTACAATTTTCGGTTTTGGTACATTGCGACGGTATTTTCTTTGATTACTTCTTGGAGCACTTCCCCCTCCCGAGTTTTCGTTGCGCCCCGGGCTGCGGTACCCGGCGATCGCCCTGTACAGATGTGCGAAACTGGAAGAGTGAATTCAAGGATCGGGGCGCCCCGGACGCTGTTAATCATAAACCCATGTTTGCGGTGTAGTATTTCCCTGTTCTTTTTCTAATGAAATCCGGATCTATTCGGCCGGCTCAGCTACGCCGTGTTTGTATATAGAAAGCGTGTACTCTACTGGAAAATATGCAATAACCCGCTTGTCGAGCGTTGAATTATGGCAGCTCTGTTTACTCGTATCACTGGATGGCGCCTTCGATCGCACTTATACACGGCTGGTTGTCGAATCCAGTACCGTTTCATGCGCTTAATCGGCAACTCGTATCTACCGGCTGTGTCTGCTAGCTAATGAAAACTGTATTTCGTCCTATTAGTGAAGTATCATATTCTCGACGATTGAATAAAAATAACCTGACCGGTTTCGTACGCCTGCGGTGTACTTGTGTGTGGTGTTGGGTGAAGTAGAACAAATCAGAAAGCCTTATGTGACTTATATGGAGATACTGGCAGGTGCTCTGGAAATTGCGGGAATGCAGGCTGTGTTAGTCCTGTAGACTACTACTGCGTCGTGGAGCTCATGACCTCGGATTTTTACCGAAAGGAAAGCGGTCACGGTGGCCGAAAAGCGTTTCGGAATGCAACTGTTTGAGCGCATGGTGGGGTACAGGTACATCTCTGCATTAAGTGCTGCGGAGTGACATGGGCAGCGTGTCTCATTTGCTTCATATTGCAAATGTAGTCTCTATATTCTAGAGCAGTGGTTCTTGGCCGATTTATCATCGTGGCCTACCTATAAATCTAGGCGTTATAATATCGGGTAAACAGACTTTCGACACTGCAGTGAACTGGAACTGTTTTAAAGGGTTTGTTTCAAAACGTAGCATATGAGAACAAAGATCAATTTTATTAAAGATTGTCGCCGGAAAAGTTGAGAAAAATGACGTCTGCTGCCAACAGTAGTGAGTTATGGCAGTGTTGGGATCAATTCCCTATCTTCGAGTCATTGCACATTTCGACTCGAGTCAAGTCGCTAGGTTTTTGAAGGTGACACGAGCAAAGTCCTGTCGAAGTTCATATACGTAGAACCAGGGCCGTAACAGCACTTCGTCAGGCCCCCCAAAAAAACTTGGGTCTTGGGCCCCCCATAGGGTTACAGAACGAACTTCTGGGGGGCTAGGCCACGTCGAGAACTGTTCGCCAGATCGAGATAGATGATGGAATACGAGAACCTCAGAAAGATGAAACAATTTGATATGATAGAATACACTAGGGTTACCATATTTTGGAAATCTAAAAAGAGGACACTTTTTCAGAAATTTGAGACTTGCAAAACCGGAGAAGAATTCTCACAAAACGGTGAATTTTTCCCACTTTGTGGTCGATTGACTAAAACAAAAGTTCAACCGAGGACACTTTCAAAAAAGTCAAAAAAGAGGACAAATCCTCTTAAAAGGGGACGTATGGTAACCCTAGATTACACCCACGACCTACGTACTACACATCCATACGATATAATTGAGCCCGTACCGATTGTTGACCAGTAATATAATATAATGTATAAACTAATATATCAGATCAGTATGAGTCGAACTATGATTGAGGTTCGTTAAAATAGGCACCGATCAAAGAGACACTGCCGACCAGTGTTGGGATGACTCGAGTCTGACTCGAGTCACCTTTTTCGTATGACTTGACTTGACTCGAGTCACTTTGC
>ATSW01032500.1:0-10350 GCA_000444245.1 Botryllus schlosseri
TCCCGATCTAAATTTCCGCTCGTCCAAACTTGTCCAGATATAGAATCAATAGTAAAGGCGTCGTCTGTATTACCATCTGTAATGTTAAGTGGATTTGACGTTAGCACCAAAATACAACGCATAAGTCGAGAATATAAGCTAGAATGTGGTAGTTTTGAGTGACATATTCGATCAGGAATGAACTACTCTACTTTGCACGGTCCATAGAATGGGCTATTGCCGCATGCAGTACATCAAATGTTTACTAATTTTGTGAAACTTTGCACAAACTTTGCCTGGCAACACAATCGCCTAATCGCAGGGTTTTAACCAAGTCACGAGTCAATCTCACTTTTATAGTTTTGACTCGAGTCAAGTCGAGTCATTTTTAATTCACCACCGAGTCAAGTCCGAGTCCAAGTCAGCGAGCAGAGGGCCGAGTCCGAGTCATCGTATCATGATTCGAGTCTGAGTCCAAGTCACCGCGTTGACTGATCAGTTTTAAGTTAAAGTCTTGTTAAAACCACTTTTTATAACTCTGTTTCGTGATATCGAATGGTTCGCATTTAAAGTATACTAATTTTCCTCACTTTAAGCAGTTTCTGGTCGCATTTTCAAGTGCTAGTACCAATAGGCGATATCCCAACAGTGTGGTTACTTGACTATTTTTGGAAATTACAAAGAAATTTCGGTCTTGGCCGCCTTAGACTCGAGTCATATGACTTGGTCCGAGTCATGCGCAATGACTCGAAATGAGTCATTTCCGTATTTTGAGAAAATGACCCGAGTCAAGTCGAGTCATCAGAAAATAGCGACTCGAGTCATTACAACCCTGCCTTATCGTGATCGAAGAAGGCAGTTTTGAAATCAAACTTGCCTTCAGCACTATTACATTATCTGTGGTTTTTACAAACATAAATATGCAAGCAAATTCAGAGAGGTGAAGTTTAGCGGCGGAGTAGCATCATATATATACACCATATCATTATTTATACATCACATACACACAATGTGAGATTGCAAGCTTTTTTCAATCATTTCCTATGCAGCAGTCTGTAAGCATCACAAACTTACCGATGATACTGAAAGTGATATTCCCATTGTCACCGCTGTCTGGATCAGTGGCCAAAGCCGTGTAAACGTATGTGGGGCCGTTTTCATTTTCCGGAATTGACACCGTCGCCAGAATAGGTTCGGTAGAGCTGTCGGCAGCATCGTTATCAAATGCGAACTGAGGCGCGTTGTCGTTTACGTCCAAAACGGAAATTTCAACGGTACACCAAGCATACAGAGACGGAAAGGCGCCGTCATGTGCATACACTGAAATAATAGGATGATCAAAAATCAATAAAATATTACCACTAAAAGCCAAGATTTCAATCGCGAGACAAGGCAAGTCGGAGGTCTAAAATATGCAACGGGGCGACATGCGAAAATGTCAAATTTCCAAACTTTTATTTACAGTTTCTCGTAAGGTTGAGTTTTTAATCAATGGACAATCGGACATTGATGCTAAAGTGCTAGGCTCCAAGCATCCAACGTATTTTCACCTTGCCAAATTAGGTCTTTATAATCACAGATTAGCACTATACGTACAGCCTACCCAGGCCTAGGTAAGTCTGTGATCCGTTCTCGCATAAAAGTGCTTGAAGTGGGCCTAAAACTAGACTTTTCACTCGACAAAATTAAGTGCGTAAAAATAAGCATTTCCGCATCAAAACTGTTGAATTACACGTAGCATACTAACAAAACTATTTGAGTAAGTAATGCAAGTACTAAGAAAAACTAAATAAACTTTGTTATGATAACTTCGTGGTTTAAGGAGGGAGATAAAGACATGCTGAGCTTAATAAAGGGACATTGGGGCTAAAATTTAGAGAAACTCGGATGTAGATTGTGACTTTGCAATGTAATGCTATAGCATGGCGTGTACTTGACAGTACGATTTTCTAAATGGCCGACAGCTGGTACGTTTTGGTCACTATAGTTGACCTTTAATGACTAATTCCAAATTTACTGTCATTGGAGACATAGTTAGTTACTTTTATGAGACTTTTTATCAGCACGTAGCAATATAAGCTTTCAACGACTACAGGTCATGAGTTTCTCAATAATAGCGATTGCAAAGAAGAATAAAATGATTGTTGGATATACGACACGATATTTACAAACATGCGAAAAGAGTAAAGGCGTTTTCATGTCGATTTCCTGTTATTTTACGTTAATCCGTTGCTATTTTAGCCGGCAAGCCGAGTTATGACCGCAATTCCAGATTACCAGCAAAGATAAGTGATGAAGCGAGAACCGTAATCGCTACCAACAAGGTTTTAAAAGATATTTCTAGCATGAAATGCGAAAAAAATGTATTTCATGAAGGCCCTCACCGATTACAACGTAAGAATCAATGGTTTCTCTATCCAATTCCATGCTGGAAGTTATAACGCCAGTGTTGTGGTTGATAGAGAATGTCTCAGTTGATCGTGCAGCGTATAGGTGACCGCTCCATTAATACCTGCAATGTACGAAACGTGAAAACGGACATTTATCGAACTACTAACTACCTGCAATCTACCTGAGTCTCCATCCGTCGCATTAACCCTTGAGACGAGGCTGCCGACTTCCGCGTTTTCGTACACCTCGGCCGAGTAGACGCGTTGCGTGAATTCCGGGCTTTGATCGTTGATGTCGATAACGTGGACGGCGACAAGCTGGAAATCAAAGATCTACATTGATATATGTGCAGCAGAAATGCCAGGGTTGAATTCTGGGTCGGAGGTAAAAGATTGTCCGATTCCAAGTCATTGTTTTGACTGTTCAATCTCGCGTTAAAAAGTCTTGTTAAACCCACTTTTTACAACTCTGCCTGGTGATATTGAATGGTTCACATTCATAATGTACAAATTTTCCTCACTTTTAACAGTTTCTGGTCGCATTTTCAAGTGCCAGTAGTGATAGAGAAAATACCTATAGTGTGGTAACCTTACTATTCTTCCAAATTACAATGAAATGTCGGTATTGGCCGTTTGAGTCTCAAGTCATGCGGACTCAAGTACTAGTCGAGTCAACACACAGATTGACTCAAGTCGAGTCGAGTCATTTTCGGTATTTTGAGAAGATGACTCGAGTCAAGTCGAGTCACCAAATAACCGTGACTCGAGTCATTGTAACCCTTCATATTACAGCTGGAATCGCTAATTAGTGCAGCACATACAAACTTCATTCGTCGTGTTGCTGAGCATTTGTCATATTCAGAGATATTGATAGAAGTATAATCACACCGACCTGGTACGATGTAAGAGGATCCAGGGCGGCCGCGTCCGTGGCACTGACGTTCAGATAATGAGACTCGGCCGATTCGAAGTCCAACTTTGCAATCAGCGAGATAAGACCTGAAATACATAGAGATGTAAGGAGAAAGCCAGCAAATTGCAATTTTGCATCTGATAAACATCGCCGTAACCGCCGTGAAAAGCACACGCGGTTTGATCCCAAATAAAATTACATGTAATATGACGATTACACAAATTTTTACATTACCGTTTTTAAATTGACACTAATCTCGTAAAAGAATCAGTATTGTGGATTCCGCACTTGAATGGACGTACATTAAATGTATATCTTGGTGTATTATACGGCATATTATATTACTGGGATTGCATCTGTATCTGACATTCTGAAGGTATACACATTTGACAATTCTTCTTGGGATGGTCATGAAATTGAAATTATCTTGTTAATGAGCCTAAGAAGTCATGGAAAACAACATAAATTCAGCCAGATAATCCATGAACTAATCAGTTTTGTAAAAGAATCGATTTAGCACACGTTTTAGCCAACATGTGTCCAAAATATGCACTAACTCCATGCTAAAATGAACACATTTTACACTGGCGATCGACAATCCTAGTTTAAACCTGATTCTAATACTCCTCACAACCTGACAATGTCAATAATTACCAATTGACCATAATAACAACATTGATATAATAATCTCATCATATCATCTCTACTGCAGGGCGCTGTAGACAAGGGCTAGTAAAATATCAAGGGATATGAAAAAAGAATTAAAAGTAAGTGAAGTATGAGCACTACTACTATAGTGTAGTTTGAATGCATGTGGCTATAAATAAAATATTTTTGATTTCATGCTTGAAAACATTTAGCGAGTCTGATATTACGATTCTTAATCTTACTGAGGGCACTTATGATATGAAAAAACATATAGCACTTTACAATCACCTGTCTTCGGATCGATCTGAAAATTTCGAGCGTTGCTGTCAGTGTCCGACCACTGCCGGCTTATTCCGTAAATGATATGTCCGTTCGCCCCTAAATCTCCGTCTTCGGCGGTGACATACAGCAGCGGAAATCCGATTGGCTCGTCCTTTAACGTAAACAAATTACATGACATGACAGTGCAGTTTTACGAGGGGTGAATTTACCACCTGCTCAATTATTGTGAGTGCTCTCAACTTAATTAATCACGGAGACTACACTGATGGCTCACTCAAGCCATAAAAGATGTAATCAGTCAGTTAAACTGTTATAGCCGCAAATTGCATTTATTATAACAGGTCATTTTAAACACTTAATTTGATATGATGCCCATATTGATGATTGTAATAGCAATGTGATTCTATCAGAAAAAACAGAGAATGACTGACGGTGTTTCAACATATTTAGGGACTCTTTTTTAACAGACAGATTAGCTACTACCAGAGATGAACAATGGGAATTTGATTTGACACATGATACAAAATTAATCCTAGATTTAGATTTGAACTAGGATTTGAATGACAAATTCGTAACAATATTTGGATTTGAAAATGAAAAAATGGTTCATCTCTGGCCACGTCGCCAGGAATTCACACCAATTTGAAAGGGTCACCGAACACGAACCTCAAAAATGTGTATTTCGTTCCGCGAAACTATAGCCGGCACGATATCGTTTACATCCTGAACGGTGATAACGACGGAGACAGAACTCGACTTTGGTTCGGACACTGAGCCGTCTGTTGCCTGAAAATCGATAGAAAACACGTATAGAATAAGTTACCACGTCTCATAAAGTCCAACTAAAACTAGTGTCACATACAAATACATATGCCTTCACACAAAGAGTAATATTTTATCAACAAAATATACAGTTTATAGTTCATTTCCAACGCAGGAGTCTCAAGTTCTCGGTTAGCTGTATCTCAGCATCGAAAAACATGTCGCACTCGGCTACGAATATTCATGTAACGACATTCATGTCAAGAATGGCCATCGAGCCTCGCTCTCACATGTAAAATAAGGAAATTATTTAAGACGACGTAGATTGAATGCATAATATAGCTTCGAGCTTGCGGGCAGCGATAAATTCAGCGATACTCACTTTTAAAATCAGAATATACTGCGGAATATCTTCTCTGTCTAGAACAACGGCAGTGTATAGTTCTCCGGTCTGCTCGTCGATACGGAATGCAGACGCAGAATACGAGCCTGGCGACATTGAATTTCCAGTTTGGCTTGTTATCTCGTAGCGTAGCCGTCCGTTTTGCCCGATATCGTAGTCAGTAGCGGTTATTTTTCCGATCTGGATGGAGGTAAGGTGGATCACCATAAAAACCAATTATTCAAGGCAGAAGTAACAAACTCACCTTTGTATCAAGATTGCTGTCTTCCCGGACTGTCAGGGTGAATGTGGCCGCGGAAAAAGTGGGCGAGTAATCGTTGGTGTCTTGTACGTTGATCTGAGCCTCGAAAGTCCGCAAATCTGCGCTGTCCAGAGAGTTCTCGGCCGTGACCTGAATGGATACGTCTCGGGTAAGCTAAATTAAACTAAGAAAGCGAAGTAAAGCCCAAATTTCCATCGTCTCTATGATAAAAATCACTGTCAAAAGTTACTAGTTTTGAGTCAAAAACGAAAAATGTGACTCGACACTCGAGTCATTACAACCCCGGAATGCTGGAATGATCACCTTTAAATTGAACTGCGCGTAACCCTCGTAGGTAGGCTTCTTCAAAACGACCAGCGACCCGTTCGTTTGGTCGACGAAGAAATGATCGTCATAGTTTCCTTCCGAAATGTAAAAATTGACCAGTTCGATTTTTCCGGTTTCCCGTTTTGCCCTGTGCGTTAAAAAGAAAATTTTAGTCTTTTATTCGTTTTTTAGAGAAAGAACCACCAACCTGTTGGATTGAGAAACGGTATGTCCAAACCTGTGACGAAAGAAATGAGTTTTACGATACGCATCACTTCTCATTGCAGCTTGAAAACCGGGCCTTGTGTCAATATTACCAGCCGTTAAAACTAAATAAACCTGCACATTCAATGTTCAGAAATATCCAATTACTGACATTGCCAGCAAATATTTCTGCAGTGTACCACGAGCCAGATGTACTTCTATACCATGACCAACATCTGCTTTAAACAGAGTAACGTAATTAACCTTTATTCCATAAATTTTGATGTTTAATAAATACGATTCACAGAATTATAGAAAGCGCAAAACCACACCCATAAAAGAGAGAGAGAGGGAGAGAGAAAATCTTTATATTTGTCAACCGTGCATATCAATAACATAGGGGAGATGTGGTACCGATAGATCAAAAATCGGAAAATGATCGCTGGCCCTGAAATGCTCAGCCGAAAACAGCAGATCTTTTGCTGGCTCAGCACTTTGATACAAGCTCTACCTATCGCGCACATATTAATGAATATCCGTCTTTTCAAAAAATATTTATGGGCGTTCAAAATTTGTCGCTCGAACGTATCATCGGTCCCCACCCGGTGGGTCCAATGACACACTACCCGGGGAGCTATGACACATATACCCTAAAAAACTCAAATGTGACTACTTTTCATGCTCAGTATTATAATCTAAGCTACAGTAAGCCGAAGAAGAATGTTTGGTCGCAACTGTCAAAAAATAGAATAAATATTAACTCAAATGTTGTCATAAAATCACGTTTCGATTTAGGCTCGGGCTTATAAATTTGAGGGTACATACATATTGTCCGAAAATCGACAGTGTGACTTTCAAATACCTCGTTATAGCGATAAAACATCATATGCAATTATTACATAAAGATTTTCTGTACGTAGACATGTTTCATTTGTTTCATGATTGGTATGCTTGATTATTTTGCTTGATTTGGCTATTGTATTATCGGTCCCCACCCTACGAATTTTATACATGAATCGAAAAAAAGTCCACTAAAGGAAAGTACTGAAAAAAATAATAGGTGCCATTATATAGCCTGATACAAGCCCTACACTTCACAATAAAAATGATTGCTGGTTTGTTCGTGTTGAAGGTTACAAAGAAAAATGTATATGTCGATCTAAATTTAGTTTACACCCCCTAAAACAAAAATCATCTGTGAGAGACCCCATTGCTCGCGCACGTCGAATTTTTTTGTATGTGAGGAAAGATTTTGCCAGCATGCAATTGTAGACAAGTTCACGGAGTGTAATCATGGAATTATCATAGAGAATTTTTAAAGTATTTTCGGTCCCAGTGATCCATCGGTACCACATCTCCCCTACCCAACAAAATGTAATTAGGTGCAATGTATAACATAGATAAGCAATATATAGATGGGAGGCTCAATCTCACACAGTCATCAGAGCCAAGCCATTCATGCAAGGGGTATCTTACTACGGAAGCTTAAGTTACTATAAAGTAACTCTACGTAACATAACATGCTCACCGTCCCAGTATATCGCCAGGGCGAGTGTTGACGGGTGGGAAAAACGCGTATTTGGTTTCGGAAAACTGCGAAGGATTCGAAAACTCATCGACCATTATCACCTGGGCAAAAAAAAATTGCAGTTACGAGAATATGTCAGCAAAAAACAACCGCGACCGTGTGACTTACTTGCAAATCGATCGAAGACGATTTCCAATTAGTGCCTCGATCTCTTGCCTCGACTGTCAAGTCATATCTGGTATCCTGGAGGTAGTGAAAATATTCCTTGTTATATCGATGCTAAAATTGATAAGTTATAGGCTTCGTAGCACTTAGAGGTGGTCAAAACAATCACAGGCAATGCTTTTACACCAAAGTGCTCAAAGCCGAAGTAGAAAACAGGTGCTAATTTTAAAAATGAGTCCCTTGTAGTCACATTAGATTATCTTAAGGCTACGTAGAGAGAGAGAGAGAGAGTCAAATTTCAAATCCAATTACTCCCATAAAGCGACTGACTGCATCTGCTAGTTAAAGTTATGCACCCACCACGTCTAATTCATTCCGAAAGCTGACTTGTCCACTATCGCCGTCAATTTCAAACAGATCTTTTCGCCCGGTAATGATACCGTATTCAATGTCGCCATTCGGCCCGCTGTCGCTGTCGACAGCTTCGAGAACAGACACGAGATGACCTGAAAATTGAAATCGTTAGTTCCGAAATCTTATAAGAATACACTCTGCTAATCGCTGACCATTACCCCTGACGAAAATATTCGGGTTTATTTCAATATGAATATACCGTTTAATTGCACGGTATATTAAATGCTTATCAGAATCAATTACTTCCAGATTTCTTTTGCAGCACAGCCAGCACCGGCGAGAAAGTGTACAGGAAATTCGGTGCATTATCATTCTCGTCTTCGACAAAGATCCGCACAGGTGTAGCGGACAGCAACGGCGCACTGCTGGTGTCTCTTGTTTCCACAATAAGAATATAGCTTGATACGGCTTCCCGATCTATCTCTGCCGTAGTGGTGATGATACCTGTGGAAGATTGCATGAGAACGTGATTTGCGAATATTTTATAATATCCATACGGTAGCATCGTAGCAAAGGACTTACCCCTCATGAAATTGTTAGGTTGTGAAAAAAAACAGTGCATAACAAATTTAGCGGAATTCCAACCCGCAGAAGGGAAGTTATTGGTTTTGTTTCTTTGTTTCGAGGGATTCATGGTGTGTGTCGACTACAATGGTTATTTACACCAGGCCTTTTATAAGACACCGCTTACACGGATGAGATGATGCGGAGGAGCCTAGAAAATCCTAAAACATTTGGGTAGGAATTCTGGAGGAAGTAATTGGTGTAGAAAATTTTAGATTTGTAAAAAATAGTATTACGGTGTGAAATTCTTTCAATATTAATGATAGAACTGCCCACCGTAAATACTATTTTTTCAAATACAAAATCTTCTACACCAATAATTTCCCTTCTACAGGTTGGAATTGGTTGTAGTTTGCTATGCATAGTTTTATAGACAACCAAACGGTAACGTGGTAATGTGTTTAAAAACATACACAATCTCACTTACCTTTATCGCTATCAATTCGGAAAGTATCAGACGGATTAGCCAAAGAATACTTGAGAATACCATTGCTACCAATATCGGCATCAGTAGCGATAACGGTGCCAACAACGGTTCCTGAATTTAAGACAGTTATAATGTAATCAAACTCAACACTAATCAAGTGTTCCCACAAACCTATATCCACGTTTTCTCTGACAGTAAATTGAGTCGTATGGGGGTCAAAATACGGCAAATTATCGTTCACATCTGAAACCGTAATTTCGACTGTCGCCATGGCGATGCAAGGTACTGAAAACGGGTGAGCTTGCGTGCTTTCTGCTGTAATCTAAATCGAAGAGCATAAGTTTAACGTAAAGTCGGATTAGTAATACAAAATTTATCGTTTCTTACCTGAAAGACGTGGCGATCCTTATTTTCGCGGTCCAGTTTCGAAGTCAAATACAATTCGCCGTTAGGGTACACTGCAAAACTGTACGAGTGCACAGTTGGCAGAATACGGAACACGACTTTCTCCGATGTTGACATTGTGATGTTGTAAAACCTATTGCATAGAGACATAATAATAAATAACAAAGTCCTACTTTTTGGGTAAGTATGTACTATTGAACTTGTACTATTTACTCAAGGATTCTGTTTTGAGACTAATTCCACTTTTATTTGAAATTTTTCTTATGCAAAACGAACTACTTTTCAAATTTCTGAGTTTAGAAAGTAAATAGAAGTTTTGGGATGTGCTTATATCACTTGTATGAGTGAAATCATTAAACCTACTGGGCGAAACACCCCCCCGTATCACCATAACTGAAGATTTTAGAATCGATACTTCTGCTTGTAATTGAGTAGAAATATGGAGTTATTTCTAGTAACGCTGACTAATTTGAGCTCCTCTTGTGAAATCTGATTCAAGCAACCAAATTCAATGTCTTCGAGAAATGGTTTGCTTAAGGAATTAGGGTCAATAGTGGGGGTAGGTAGGTAGGATCGGAGTATAACGCTGAATAATGACATGAACATAAAAACATGAACTGTATTGCCTGTTCGTAATGTGAGAACTATCCAGTCTGATGGTTTTGACAATCCTAATTTCAGATTATAACGCTACCGTA
>ATSW01032531.1:0-10881 GCA_000444245.1 Botryllus schlosseri
GGGTATGTCAACTGTCATTTTACTTGCTATTATTGTACCGTATACTTCAAAGATTGTTGTTGCCAATGTTACTATGTGAATTTCTGATTTATAATGTCTCACTTTGCCCTATTGGTTTTACTTTTGAATATTTGAGTTTCAATAGGCCGTAGTAAACCTTGCAATGAATGTTGTGATGAGAGCAATCTTCAAGTTTTCTACCGCGAACAATCTATTTATACACTGGTAACAATGTCACTCAATACGGAAGCAATTATAAGGACACAATCCACGTTAACCGCAAATCATAAAAGCAACAAACAAAACACAGGACAGATCTACTAAGGACACAGATCATTTAGAATGGCGATCACAACATTCCTTCGTTAATAATTGACCTGGATATCCCAAGCTTGATAATGAGCGATCAGATCAGGGAAACTAATGAAAGACCCAAAAACAAACTATATACGAAAAGCGTACTGAAGGGCTTCAGTGCGGGTCTGCGTCACTTTCGCGTCTTCCGTCAATTTCTTCTGCAACTTTCCGAGTTCGTTGTCAAGCTCCACCGATCTGTCTCTCTCTCTTTGCAGAGCAGGAAGGTAGTCGTCGGTACGCACGCGTTCCGATTCCAAAGCGGAACGCACGTCGGCCGCCAACGCTCTCTCCTGCTGTAGCTTGTACTCCAGCCTTTCCACTGAAGTGACAGCATAATTTTGATTGTTACTTGGTTATTTTGAAGGTGGTCTGTGAGAAGGTACTTTTGTTTTACTACTCAAGTCAGTTATGTCAACTTGCAATGCTCATTAGAGCAGTTACCTTTTTAGATCACTTCCCCTTCAACATACCCGACTTTGAATTTCATGACACTGTAGTGTGACACTTATAGTGTATCCATTCAGTACCAAACACATACCTTGACTTTGCAGCAGAAATATGTTTTGATTGTGAGCAGACTTGTTGTTGCTGATCTGAGACTCGAGTCGTTGAAGCTTCTCTTCCGTCTGCCGAGAATGCCATAAGAAGGGGATGTCGTTTAAAGTCAGCAACAATCGACATCGCAGATAGTTTCAAACCTGCTTCAGAGTTTCCCTGTCCTGCTTCAGCTCGGAAATCTCGGCCAGCAGCGGTTCGCGATCCAACGTCATCAGTTTCTCCATCGCCGTCATGTGCTGGGATCCCTGTCAGCGAAGCTTATTTTACAGCCGTTCACAACTATTTACTGTAACATATATTGTTATCGACAACGTAAAAACAGGCTTTCGGGATATCCGAACATTGTCGACACAAAAATACGCCAGTTACACAATAGAGAAGCAAAGTTAGAGCATATGCATTAGGGTTGTTCAGAATTGATCGACTTTCAAAATGTCGTGGTTTTCAGTCCGATTCCCATGCCTTATACCATAAAAACATATTCTAGGTACTTTTTTTCGTAATTCATCCCTTGCATCCGTGTGCACATCGAGCTGGAAGAATATCGGCTAAAAATAGGGGATTCCCCTAAAATTTGAGTGTCGCTATTCGGACTAGGCTAGTAAAACGTCATATATAAGCTGGTTTTATGTAGCTATTGCGGTTGGAGTGCTACATAACCTCACTATAGAAAGTATTGTCGGTTCAGGACACCATTTTCATGTCCCACACTGCCTTAGAACTCCTCAAAACTGCCTAAGACTGATAGTCATTTTGTTGGATCACCTATCCTACACTACTCAACCCTACCCGAGATTGTTCATCAATTGCCGGGATCACCACGTGCAAGAATACAACTGTAAATGTATCATACACTCACAGCCACATTATAAACATCACATTGTTCAAAGGAAACGAAACAAAAAGGCAAAGAAACAGATCAACTTGGAACATTGCATTGCACTAGGATGCAAAGCTCACTAGAAGTCGTTTCGGAGCGAAATTTGAGGCCTTGGCAGTGCTGGCATGGTCTGCGTATTCCAACGCATTTGAGAAAGGCAAACTTCTTGGCAATCGAACTCTGGAGAGTGCTACAGGAAAAGCACAGGCTGATCTGTCATTTGAACTGCTGGAACTTTATAATTTAACAAATAATGTCAGAGCTCTTGTGTTTGACACAACACCCTCAAACAATGGAAAAAATAAAGGTGCTGTTCTGTTACTTGAAGAATTGATAAACAGGAAAGTTTTCTACTTTCTACTTCTGCTTGTCGCTATCATATTTATGAACTAGTCATCCGGGGAGGTCTGGAAGTGAAGTGTGTTTGGATCTGCGACCACAGGCCCTGAAAACACAGATTTTAATACCTTCCAAGAAGTGGAAAGATATTGATCAATTAAGAAGCTCTAAAACACTTCAGTTTGATGAATGCAGCTGGTTGGCGATCAAAGCTGATGAAGCTAAGCAAGAAATAATTCCACTGATGAAGCCATATAATGGAAAGCAGAAAGAAGTCTTGATAATAAATGACTACAGAGAATGTGCAACAGGCACCTTGGCGATTGTAGCTGCCCAATGTATTGATAATCGTTTCCGCAAGCCTGGTGCTACTAATAGCACTGGATGGATGAGTCAAGTGCTGTACTGTCAAAAATGTTCATGTGGAGAGAGCGAATGGGCTATTCTGAAGAGTTCATAAGAAAGTTGCCCTGTTTTATGTCCCAGCTTGGTTGAAAACTGGTATGTGACGCACAGTATATTGATCTCAAATTCCTTCATGGCATGACAGACTTTTCATTGTGCGATTTCACAGTTGCTGATGTGGCATATAAAAAGATGCGAGAACATCATTGGCATCTCACCGAGGAAACGGTGGTATCAACAATGTTCTCGGCTAAACCAAAGAATCCTGACAAAGTGAAGGAAGCCATGACTGCTAAATTGCTGCAAATGCCAATCCTTGAACAATTTCGCAGAGGTAGGCTATACTTCTGAGTCTAATCTCTGACACTGTCTCTGAGTCAATGAGTATGGTTGCTTTAATTGAACCGGAATCATGGTTTCTATCCAATGCTATACATGTCGAACATGATTGGTTTAGTCTTCCAGTTTCGGAATGGCATACTGATTCGCATTTCGTGACTGCTCAAAAATTTGTGAGTAGCGTTGAAATAGTTAACGGCGCAGCAGAGCGTTTGGTAAAATTGAATACCGACTTTGATGCTTTCAAAACAGATGACAAAGAACAGCGAGCGAGCCTCTTACAAGCCGTGGAAGATAACGGGAACAGATATGCCGATTTCTCTAAAGCAACCATTTCATCCGGACCTGATTTAAGTAGTATTTGCCAAGTTGATCTGTTTCTTTGCCTTTTTGTTTCGTTTCCTTTGAACAATGTGATGTTTATAATGTGGCTGTGAGTGTATGATACATTTACAGTTGTATTCTTGCACGAGGTGCTCCCGGCAATTGATGAACAATCTCAGGTAGGGTTGAGGAGTATAGGATAGGTGATCCAACAAAATGACTATCAGTCTTAGGCAGTTTTGAGGAGTTCTAAGGCAGTGTGGGACATGAAAATGGTGTCCTGAACCGACAATACTTTCTATAGTGAGGTTATGTAGCACTCCAACCGCAATAGCTACATAAAACCAGCTTATATATGACGTTTTACTAGCCTAGTCCGAATAGCGACACTCAAATTTTAGGGGAATCCCCTATTTTTAGCCGATATTCTTCCAGCTCAATGTGCACACAGATGCAAGGGATGAATTACGAAAAAAAGTACCTAGAATATGTTTTTATGGTATAAGGCATGGGAATCGGACTGAAAACCACGACATTTTGAAAGTCGATCAATTCTGAACAGCCCTAATATGCATATGTTAGTCGGAAAAGGAGTGTAGAGAAGAGACTGCCAACATTCATTTCACTACCATCCCGATTAGATGTTGTGGCAATCAGCCGCTAATATAATCGACAATGCTTATATTCATAACTACACAATAGATTTTCCACCCATATGCTAGAGAAAGAGTTACTTGTTGAGAATGTGCATAAAATTTTCAAGTCAATTTCTTTGTAAAAGCCGACAATCAGTACGTCTCAACCCGTCTCTGTGGACTCCAGCCCGAAATCTTTCGGGTGCATTCATTGCTACTAGTTATTATAGGGGCTTTGTTATCACATAATTCTTAAACCATATACTTTGTATCGTATATCACACATCGACGCAAAAAAGGTTTGTTTACAACGAACGCAGTCCACATCAACACGAGGCCCGATAAAACGACAAACATGTCATCACGACATTCATCCCGTCTAATCACCGACCATGAGATTGTTAGCGGAAATCTGCGACGTCAGACGTCTCAATTCGTGCCTTAGCAGGCAGGATTCCACCCGGGGCAGTCCAGCACCGCACTGCTTACAATCGCAACGCTTCGACAAGAAAACAACACAGCAATCAGGCGTGTACGCAACCAAGTAAAAGGGCGGGGTTTGAAAAAGGGGGCAAATCTTCAAAATTTACGAAGGCAGCATCAATTTAGGATTATTAAATGCGCAAATGCCAGATTACCAGCGAGATGCTATGTCACTAATATGCGGGCACTTCATATTACAACACAGGAGATGTCAACCACCCCATTTCCTGCACAAATGAATACACAACCTCAACGGGAGACCGCGAAACAATGTGCACTGTCGACTGTCCAGAGTGTCCACTCACGCTAGTTGGCAGCTCTGATACCCACTGTAAGTGAATCCACTTCATCGTTTCCGATTTTTTCAATTACTGATGGAGTGTGAAGAATGATGAGGTAATTACGGACTCTCATTCACACGAGAAAAAGCATGATATAAAGCCATCGTAATTTCCAATCAAAACACAACAGCTGTGCTAGGAACTGATGAATTACAAATGAGCTAAGAAATACTATAAATTAGAGGGTAGGCATCAGAAAAGAGGGTGTTTTACCCCCAAAAGTCCCCCTCCATGCATGCAACTGACCGCGATCACAAAAACCGATCAAAATATTGAAAAATTCAGACACCATAAACTATATACAAGCCTCTTACCTGTTCATTTAATTTCCTCTCTAACGCATCCGCTCTCAATGAAGCAGGCATAGCTGACGGCGCTCGACCTTCGACCTCTGCGTTTCCTGCTTCGATATTTGCCTCGACGACTGACGTTTGAAGTTCCGCTATCAGAACTTCTCTCTCTTTCTCAAACACTTCCGCGACCGCGCTGATCAGATCAGCACGCGGGTCGTCGCTTTGAGGCTGGTCCTCTTCCTGTACATCATGCCGGATATAAAGATTTGTGTGTATAGCGAAGGTTTCGAGTGTTTACCGATAGATCGGGATTGGCTTGAATGACGAGATTCTTCAAAGCCTGCAGCGCGTCAACCAGCGCTAGCTTCTCACCGTCGTAGGCGTCTTTCAGTTTGGCCAAGTCACCTTCCAGTCTTATGGAGGTCTGAACACAAATGAGCTCATATACTGCAACGATAGTCAAAATTTTGCGCTGACATTCAACATAATCATCAGCTTGGCAATATTATTTTCATTAACTCATGACTCGCAATGCACAATGTCATGTAATGAACTGTCGAAACTGAATATGTAAAAACAACTATCACAGTCTATCAAACAGACATCCATTTTGGCCTATTGGCATTATAGGTATCAATGCCAGACATCAATGACATTGATAAGGTTCATGATATCTGTGTTCTTTTGACATTTCCTCGCTCCTTTGTACTCTTCCCCTGTTCGTAACGGATGTTATCATAGCCAGGTAAATATCAGATTACTAGATTTTTATAAGGGTTGTGCACTGTCTGAGTGACAAATTGTATTTCGCAAGTAAACGTTTGAATGCGCCGTTTTATTCGTTCGACAGACAAAATAACCCAGAGACAGAATTGTGTATTTCTCAAAGAAACATTTGAAACCGCCGTTTTAATGATTTGAGAGATTAAGCCCCTAAGCCCCATTCCACTGACCTGCTGTGCTTCCTCTACCGTAGCAGGGGGTGGTGCTGTTATCGTGCTGGTGGTGCGTAGCGGCTTCTGATGCTGTCTCAAGAACATCAGTTCCGAAAGCGACAACACCTGCACTCCTTCGTTGTGAACTCTTTCCAACAGGGCCTAGAGTATTCAAAAAATAAAAATGACGACAATAACAATAAACAAGAATACGAGATGATGATTACCCTTATTTTATTCGGTATGTCGTCATCAGAGCCTTCCTCCCTGGGGGTGCCTCCAGACGCAAAATGACCCATCAAATTTTGGTCCAGTTGATCTGCGATATCCAATTCCTCCCACAGCCTTCTCGCGAGTTCGCTGTCGCCTGAATGACGAGACACTCGAATACAGAGATAAACGGTAAACAGTTGATACGCACCCGAAAACGACTCTTGCAGAATCTCGGTGAGCTCCTTCTTGTGTTTTTGCCGCAGTTCCTCGACGCTCTTCTCGTGTTCTTCCAGCATTTGCCGTTTGGTGTCTTCCACCACCCGGGTGAGGGCTTGCGAGTATTTGTTCTGCGAAAGTAATTTGAACTAGAATGGCACATAGGTTTAAGCTAACGGAATCTCATTTTTTCTCAGTACTGAAATGATATGCTCCTATCCAGCAAGAGGTATTTTTCAACGAGAATTGTAGTTTCAATACTGTTCTCCCACTGTTGAATACTTGATCGTATTACAGCATCCAAAACTGTACACGTTAGTTGAAGTGACATTTCTATCATGATCATTCTAATGCATTTTTGGTCGTATATTCGAATCCTCCACATCGTCCATACTCTCATGACCTCACAATGAGTGATCCCAGATACCAGGGTTGTAATGACTCGAGTCACGCTTTTCTGATGACTCAACTTGACTCGAGTCATTTTCACAAAATACGGAAATGAATCGACTCGACTCGAGTCAATATGTGTATCGACTCGACTTGGACTTGAGTCATTGCGTATGACTCGAACCAAGTCATATGACTCGAGACTCAGCGGCCAATATCGACATTTCATTGTAATTTCAAAGAATAGTAGAGTAACCACCTTATTGGGATTTCGTCTATTGGGACTGGTACTTGGAAATGCGACCAGAAACTATTAAAAGTGACGAAAATTAGTATATTATAAATGCGAACCATCGATATCACCAAACAGAGGTATAACGGTGGGTTTAACAAGACTTTAACTGGAAACTGAGCAGTCAACACAATGACTTGGACTCCGACTCGAGTCATTATCCCATGACTCGGACTCGAACCTCTGCTCGATGACTTGGACTCGGACTTGACTCGGTGGTAAATTGAAAATGACTCGACTTGACTCGAGTCAAAATTATAAAAGCGAGATTGACTTGTGACTCGGAGCCTTTTGACTTGATTACAACCCTGCCAGATACTAAAGACGACTCCCGTTATTCGATTAGTAATGTATTCATCTAGGTACTGGATTTTATCTAGTCTGCCAAAAAACGAAATCACGGTACCTTCATGTCTTCCATCTTCACTTCGTGTTCTCGTACCAGCTCTTCCTGCGATAAAACAACGTCACCCTCTTCCGAGCTTGATCCAGAAGAAGAACTGGTGTCCTGAAGGGAAGGCAAACGAAAGTGAACACATAATCAAGTAAATAACTGTGGATTACACATTACGTCGGCTTTTTGCTTTTCGTCGTAAAACATTGCAGACTTGGGTTCGACGGCACGTTCTTTTTCGAGTGCTTCCAGTTTCTGTGCCTTTCCTTCCAACTCCTGAAAGTTGTACCCTGGTGTTAGCAAATCCACAAAAAAAACTACTTTTCAACTATAGCTCTCCAAATAGTCCCAAGTGTTTTTACATGCTACATTTATTTTGACAAAAGTCAATCGGTTTTGAAGCCAAAACACTTCAATCGGGAGTAGGTGGGTTTCAATTAATCAATTGTACATAATGGAGCTTGAATATAAGTCTGAAACCACTCCCAAACGTTAATTTTTCACTATCATGTAACATCAATTCTAATACAATTTTCCTGGCTACGTATGACCTCGATAAAGTCCACACGATTTGCATTCTCTAATACAGCATATGAAAAACAACGGTCCACTCACCCTATTTTTCTCATTCACAGCATTCTCCAAGCGCTCAACTTCACTCTTCAATTGTTCAGTGTCATTTTGCAGCTTATCGTTCTCCGCGTTCAACACTTGCCGTTCATCCCGTAGAAGTTCAACCTCATTTTCAAGAGTCTGATAAAACCAAAGAGCACCGATTACTGATTTGTTTCCTGCCGCAAAGAGCAGCGGGTAGCTATTTACCTCAGATTTCTGCACGGAATTGCGTATTTGCGCTGATATTTCCTTGGCTCTTTCCTCTTTGCTTCTCAAATCTTCTTGAAGCTTCTCAATATCTCGCTCGCGCTGAGCTAACGTCTCCTTAATTTCAGACACCTGGCAATCACAGATGGCGGGTCAAAATTGATCACTTTCCAACATCAATATACACTATACAGCTAAGATTCCAGGATACTTAACTTATTCGTAACCACCGATTCAACAGAATAACAACAGTTTATTGTGCCTACTAATCAAAAGAATGTATATAATACAGTAATCTAAAAAGGATAATAATAAATCGTCACTGTCCACTAAAAAGTCAATAAAACTACCCGCTACACACGCCAAGCCGACTGAAAAGGCTTTCCTTTCAAACAAACTAATCCTCTGACAATATGAAAAGTTTTTGAAGAGCCTCACAGTCAGTAGCAAATTATCATCTCAAAGACACTTAACAGGTGCTTACAGCCGAATTGTGGTTATGACGCAGCTGGGTGGCGAAGCGTAAATAATTATTCAAAAAAATGACATAATGAACGATCTACTGGCAAATTACGTAGGTTTTAAACACCACGTTCATATAAAATTTGGACAGTGTGAATTGTAGAACGTGCCTCATCAATGAACAATTGCAATGCATAAAAAAGTCATATTTTACGCTGATACAAACAATAAATTAAAGTTGGATTATGTATTATCAGTGACTCGAATGTTATTGTAAAGAAAAAGGTTTGAAAAATTCTGACCTTGCCCTTTTCTTCGGCCAAGTCTGCTTTGAGTTTATCGACCTTTTCCTCCCACTGGTCTTGTTCCAGCTGTGTTTTTTGCAATTGGCCGTCTTTATCCGATATCAGCTCTTCCAGTTCCTCTATCTTGCCTTTGAATTCCGATAAACTTTCTTCGTCAGAAGCCTCGGATGATAAAGTCGACTGACTGTCCGAATTTGAGTCCTGGAAAGGATAATATCGCATTACTTCATGTAGTGACGGGAGAAAATTGAATCACATTTCAGCAATCGGATACGTTTGACATTAAGCCGAATATGATGGGTGTATAATCATTTCAAATAGCTATAGCCATCGATTGATCTGCATATTTTGGTAGCGTAAAGAGTTGGTATGACTGACTACACTGACAATACCTGATGCCGTGATTATATTTGAACGAAAACAAGGTTAATTTAAATAATGAATTGAATTGGGAAATTGAATGCCTGGCTTCAAATGATGTTTGAAAAAAGCACTTGGCTTTATCTTCACCTCATTTTCTTCAGACTTTTCCTTTTCATTATCAGCTTCAAGTTTTTGTAGATGCTCGTCTAAGCGACTCCGTTCCTCCCGAGCGCTGTGTAGTTCATCCTCTTTTGCTGAGAGCGTTTCCTCCAGCTCCTTGATTCTATCTTGGAGAATGGCCTGGTTCTGTTCTGCGTCTTGCAATCCTTGTGTCTCCCGCAAAAGAGACAGGTATTCCTTTTGCACGTCTTCGAGCGTGGACTCTAATTTTTCTTTCTCCTGCGACGAAAGAAGAACGCGTCATTAAAATTTTGACAGGAAATGACAAGATTTAATGCAGAAAAATTGGGATACAGCAAAGAAGTCTGTAATAAGAACAACTGACTTTTGTATAAAATTCAGATATTGGAATAAATGTAACAGTTGAGTGATAGTACTCATATCAGCATATGATTAAACTTGAGAATTCGGAGTATTCACACAGGGATTGAAGTCTCATCAAATTTAAATGAACATTTGACCATACTCAAAAATCACTACATAGCAACAGTTAATTAACGCCAATTAGATTCACAGTAAATTCTTGGGAAAAGTTAGATTTCTGTTAAGAGGAACCGATTCAAATTTAATTCAGCATTTGGCCCAACTCAAAAATCAGGACTGTAACAGAAAATTTATGCCAATTAGATTATCCATCAAATCTTGGGGAGAATTAGCCTACTGTAAACAGAGGATTCGGTTGAATAAACAGGATAGACAGAAAAATAAACAAGCTACACTTTGTGAACTAGATCACAGCCAATTATATTTTCTGTCTTTGTCGCATCAACAATGAGTACGTCTTATACACAGCGATACAAACCTCTTCCATTTGCGCAATTTTTTGTTGCTTCACGTCCAATTGCTCTTGTAGCGGTAGAGTAGCTTTCTCCAGAACAGACTGCACGGATGGGATAGCGAGCACATCGTCTTCGGACAAAGTATAATAATCTTCAGGCGCAGACTCAACTACTTCTTTACTTCTAAAATGGATGTGAAGTTGAGAAGATTGGACAAGGTGGGATCGCGTACTGCGCAGTACCTTTGATCCAATTCAGTTTGTAATTTTTCGCATGTCGATTCCAGTTCTTCGATCTTTTGTGTCAGCTGTTCGCATTCCCTGTAGTAAGACATTAGCAATTAGCACCTTGATTTGTAAAAGTCAAACGCCGGAATAACACATCTTGCTTCAATGCGTCTTAAGAGGAATATTACAGTTGCCAATATGATTAAAAGCACCGGAGATCGGATAAAATAGCAAACCTTTGTGAAGCTCTGGGCAGTTATCAAATTCCATTGCAAATAGCATGCATCCAACTAAACCAAACTACTGTCGTAGCACTCAACGGGAAATGTATTACAGAGGACATCAATAT
>ATSW01032577.1:0-10418 GCA_000444245.1 Botryllus schlosseri
GTTACCGTAAGAACAATGACAGGGGGGACGAGGTGCCCAGAATAACTTCCAACGGCGGGAATCGAACCTGCTTGGATGGCGTCGCGTCGACGATCACCACTACGCTATCTCCCCAGCGATATTACATATTTATTCGTGGTAGTATTGAAGTTACTGTCAGGCGAAGCTTGCGAAGTCCCGTTAAAGACCATTTACTTCATTGTGATTGCTCGGTATCCTTCAAAGAAATGCACTTTGCTGTTTGCTATAGCCTCTATTATACAAGTGTCGTAAGTTTTGCATTGTTGGAATTTAAAAGTATCCGTGGCTTTCACATATAAGTTGTTGTAAACCAGTTGCAGGGTACTTTTAAAGTTTCGTACAACACTTAACCTATTGTGATGCACGCATAAAGTCTACCATGAACTCTCTTTCACCACACCATGCAGACGTTTAAAACGTCCAAGTCAATTTGAAATATGATGTTTAATTTCTCTAATTAATGGAAAAGTGTTCAACAAGATATAAAATTCTATTATATTTGGCGCACCGACAGGAAACTTGCCACGGACAGGCGGTTGAGAAGGACTTGTCTAACCTTGTAATATCCACCTGATATTACTAGTATTAATGCCCGATGGAACAGTGTTGGATCTTGATATTTCCGGCTGTGTTTCTTTTGAGACTCTGTCAGTCTTCTCATTCTCTTCCTTGCATTCGTCCTTCATTGCGTCTTTTTCTGGGCTTTCTTGTAAAATCGTTTTAAGAATAATGACACAGGGGAAGAGGAGCCCAGATAAACCACCGACACTTCTAAA
Organism: Botryllus schlosseri; assembly: GCA_000444245.1. Taxonomy (NCBI): domain Eukaryota; kingdom Metazoa; phylum Chordata; class Ascidiacea; order Stolidobranchia; family Styelidae; genus Botryllus; species Botryllus schlosseri. Next base: position 798 of record ATSW01032577.1, read on the forward strand.
CGCCGTATAATCAAGACCTGAAGGGCATGCCCTCGTGATGATGGCGGTGGATTAACCAACTCCGCCAACTCCACTGTTAATCCCAACGTTACAATACACGTTTGCATATTAGATAACCTGCTTGAGGTCGCATTTCATTTGTTAGTGAGCTAGTTTTTTGTCACTGCAATGGACACTTTTCAAGATTGAAGGTCATATTTCGGAATGTGTGCCTGAAAAAGGAAACTTGTAGCATCAAGCCTTAACTGTATCACTTAAAATCATCGTCTATCTATCGCATTAGACGGCCTCTATTTGACTCTTGACTACACGACTGAATGATTATGGCAGTCACCAACCCTAAACCTGGTGTCATATTTTTTTACGAAATTGATATCCAAGATACCTGGCTGTGAACTGACTTTAATGTTACAAACCAAAGTCTATCTGCCAGTGTTCTCTGAACACCTACCTTTTAATAACTCAAGTGTCTTAATTTCTAGGCCAATCCAATGAGTAAATTGATTAAGTACGTCGAAGAAAAAGGTATGCGGATGGTCGACTTTTTCAACCTAATGGACGAAGATCATAGCATGAGCATAACGCATCAGGAATTTCAAAACGGAGTTGAGGTATGAACTAGCTAACTGATACCACAGCACTGGTTGTGATTGGACATCACTACTGAATTTCAGAATGCCGGCATCATGCTCACCCAAGACGAAATGAAAGCTCTCCTTGAGGAATTGGATAAAGACGGAGATGGTGAAATCAATTACAGGTAGATACTTGGGCTTGTGTTGTGCCGTTGTGGAGGTTTTGTGTTACGTGTCAGTGAAACTAAAACTATTGGGATGTGAAGTCAATGGCACATTCATTTCGTTTTCATGTTTGTTTCTTTGAATAACAATCTGTATTCAGTGTGGCTGTTAGGTGGGTAACAGAAATGTAACCTTGGCGCCAAACAGTGGCTCTTAACCTTTTCGTAGCCTTGTCCCGATTTTGCTTCATAACTATTCCGTGGCCCGCTTGTGATTTAACTGTAACTGGGTGAGGTAACAATGGCTAGTAAACTGACTCGAGAACGGTTTGTGACATGAAACTCGAAAATGAGGGTGAACAATATGAAGCATCTGACTAATTCGAATCGGAATATTATTATATTCACAATAATATAAGAATGGAACTAAATAACGAAACTTTCCATCATCTTCACAATTTTCCAAATGCCTTGAAATTCCCTTGCCTCCCACCAGAAGGCCATGGTCCACTGGTTAAGAACACCTGCAAATATCCTATCCAGATGCTTTTTTATTTCTCAATATAGTTTCTGTCTTTGTAATATAATTACAAATAACTGTTACTATGTAATCGTACAATATATGAATTTTGCAATATAATTACACTCCGCTGAAAGAATTGCGATATCAATTAATTGAGTCTAAGCATAGATGGTTGGTGCATGAACTTTCAATTTGTCTATAATTCTGGAACCTGCATAGTAATGGACAAAATGACGAGATTTTGATGATACCTGCCAAAAAAATATCATTTCTATGACGTATACAGGACATGCAAAACATTTTTGTCAATTAAATGTCTACTGTGTCAGTTAGTGAGGTGTCTGACCTTAAGTATATGAGTTAGCTTGTGACTACCTATAAGTGACTCCTTTGGTAATGCTTCAAAAAGCATTATCTCGTGTTTTGAAGAAGCGTACATTATTTTCCAACTTTTAATGTAGATACAGTAGATGAGTAGAAGATTGAGAGAAAACCATACTGTGTATTATATTTGTAGAAGTTTTCATCTTTCTTATGGATGATTATAGGATGGAAGATACTTCCCACACCGAAAATTCCCTTTGTAAACCTATTGAAAACTTTCCAACTCAATGTAAATGTGTTACTTGGCACTTCACAGGAATTGTTTTATTGCACCGGTAATTTGGTTACAAATTTTGCTCATTGGATGATGGCTATGTGTGTTGTGTTGGGGTTGTACTAATCTGCTTGATGTGTTTCTGCATGGTATTTTCAGCGTTTCAAGTTCTCACATTACTTGGTCTGTACGTGCTGGAGTAATCGAAGGTGAGGCTTGTCCAGTTTGCCGTAATTCTGTTGGTATCCATTTGCATGATATTGCTTTATAAATTTGCACCCACATCTCAATTGCTATTTTGCTATTATGAAAACGACATGGCATGTATCGATACGGCTCATTTATGTAGTACGAAAGTCATTTATGTAGTTCTTGTACAAATGAGATGGTGACAAGTATGTGCCTGGTAAAACTTCGACATCTCAAATATTAAAATTTTCATAACTGATGTTCTAAAATCTGGATATGAGGTATAATGTATTGTGACACTTATAATTAGGGCAAGTTTTCGTTATCGCGAGAAAGTTGCATTTATAATTATTAGGCTATGAGATACTCGAAAGGTTCCGTTGTGTAACCTAGTTCCTACGGAGCTGTCAAATTTGTTACTTTATTGTCATTTAACGCACGGTCTGGTGAAACTGCCAAAAATTACATTTTTCCGGCACATAGCAAGGAAATTACGCAATGAGGGAATAATTTCCCCAAAAAAGCCAAACAGCATAGCGATAACCCCTCCCACTAAAATAAGTCAAATACCACACCCTAAATCCCTTAGGTCTGCAAACTGGACCCAAGGCTTTGCCGAGAAACTCACTCTTGGCGGCTTTAACAGAATCTATAGCCTGAATAAAGTGACCCAGCGAAAATGTAATTTTTGCCGGTCACGGCTGGGCGTTCGTGAAATGGGAAACCACCTCAATTTAAACGACAGCATCACTAAAGCGATCTATTTACATATTGTTCGAACACGGTCGTGCTTGGCGGGGAGTTGAAATTTTTGATTGCAAGCCAGTGTGTCATAGATAACGCAGTGAGATGCCGCTAACCCATCATATGACTCTTTGTTGTGCAAATCGAAGAGAATAGAACCATACTAGAAATAGTTTATAGCATGTTTTTAAATCACTCCTGTACATTTTGACGCAATATTTGATTTGCTGTAAGAATTGGTATAAAAATAGAGAAAAGTTGCAAAAAGTTGCACTATAAAAGCCCTCCAAACAGCTTAAAACATCATAGTACATAGATTCTTAGTATCTAGAAAGCTGCAGAAAACTGTAAAAAAAAGTTGCAAAAACTTGCCCTATAACTCGAAATTCAGCTTTTAAACATGAACTTGCTTGGTCAAATTTGAGAATTTCAACAATGGTTACAGGAATTGTTTGTGCTAAGTGATATCGTAGTAGAAGATTTAAAACAAAATAAATAACCTTGCTGTCGGAAAAATCTATGTGAGAATATCAAAAATCGCAATAGTCAGCTTACAACTAGATTACACGCCAGTTGCAGGTGTGGGTTCATCTGATGACCTCGAGTCCAATTCAATATTATAGAATTATGACCAATTGCGATGTAGCTTGTTGTAGCGGTATAGCTAGACATTTCCCCAAAACAGTTTAACTATATTCAATAGTCAATGCCATCAACATCTTGCTATACATAATATCCGCAAATCATGTCAGACGTGTCATGCTTTGTTAAGATCGTCAGATTTGTTATTAAATATGCTACAAAAGTATGATACATTGCGAATACACTATTGGATCATCTCAATCTGAAGCTTTGAAAATAGTCGAACAAAAATTATTTCACAAATCCTAACTTTACAATGCTGTTATTATCTGACATTGCGAGAGAAATACCAGTCTGGATCCTTCCTATCACGGACAAACTTGTCGGATATCTGTTTGGTTACCCTCCAAAATCTCGATCATAAACATCTCTGACAACCACAAATGTGACATTTACGCTTCCTCGATTGCAGTGAACTCGTCATAGGAAATCTCGAACATTTGGCCAAAGAGAAGCAAAAACTGGAACAAGAAAACCAAGAGTGATTCACAAGCTGCAGTGTAACATGACTTCGCAAAGCTGCAGTAATTCAGTAAATGATAACACACGTGCAACGTGCAATGGGTTTCATTTACCATTCCTGCATGGGCATCCGAATGTCCTTACGTTGGCACGTAACTTATCACACAACCATGTCATCATTGCACGACAATGTGGCCTATCGAGAATCAGAGATGCTTGTTATATTTACCTTCCTTTCGAGCTACTGTGTTTCAAACCAATTACAATTACCTTTTAACCTTCAGACTTACCTAACTTCCATTTTAGAACCCGACTACCTATTATTAATATTATTATCGATATTGTGATCAAATGTAACTTTATAAATACACATGAACAAAATTGTTTTGATGGTCTATGAAATGCGTGATCTTGTAGGAATGACTCAGGCTGCTAAATAAATGCTTTTGATAAAATCAGTGGCTGCGTCAGAGGTAACAAAGTCTAAGTCTGAAATAATACTCAAAAGCGGTCAGAGTAAGGCCGTTACTTTCTATTCAGTTACAAGATGAAATAGTGATTTTAAAGATATACCAAGTAGTGGTACAAATGAAGGGTCTGCAAAGTACCCAATTAGGTACTTTTGATCGAAGGGTAGCAAAGTTTTAGCAGTAATCGGAGGTATCTATTTTCGAAATCGCAAGTCATATATTCGAGACTGACGGAAAATGACTAATAACCCTGCAAATAGTCAATATTCTAAAACAGATTCAGCTATAGTGATAGCCTACAGAGGCTATCTCACACGGTTGTGATGATAATTTTATTCATGAAGTGATGCAAACTTATCCCAAAACTATTTAATAATTTTCAAAATAAAAATAATAAAAAGTAAATTGTTTTGCCTGCACAGCTGTTCTAGTAGAGGTGGGGGTAGATTCGTGTTGAGGTTCAGGAAGTGGTTCAAGTAGGCAAAACATGCTCGAACACTGATCACCTCTGATAGTTCTTCCGTACAGAACTGAACTACAGCATGTTACATGTTATGCAAGCTCTCGATAAGCAGACCGAACAAAGCGTGTTCCACAGGCGGAAATTTCTTTATTTAAAATCAGGATTATAGAAATGTAAACGAACAGCACTCGACATATCACGAAGTCATCAACTGACTCGCCGAAGGTACCGGTTGCGCTGCTGAAAAGGGTGACGTCACAGTCGGCGTACCGACGATAACTTGCGACGGACTCAGGATAGGTCGGATCCCGGCGTCGTTCAGGTCGCTTCTGGAAGCACGGGGCCCACCCAGAAGCCTCAATGTCCTGTTTCCCTTCGTCGAAACGCTGACGCTGCCCACGATCGAACCGTCTTCGCTCAAGACAGGCGCCAACACTTGTGAGGACGGCGATTTCGATCGAGGCCCGACCTTGACTTGGTCACCTTCCGTGATGACCACGCCCGGCGATGCGTCGATGCTTTCAATCAATGACGGCGGTAGCGGTTCCGAGTATGAGTCTTGGTTGGATCTTGCTTGCGAGGCAATGTGGGTTCTGCTGAAGTTTGCGGCCTTCTTGATGAAGAGGTTCGCTGTTCGGTAGCGTCCTTGAGCTTTAATTGAAGATTACATTTGCAATTTATTATGTGCCACATATGCGGACACAGTCTATGCCAGTACTCTTCAACCAGGGTTTTCGCACACCCTAGGGTGTACCAGAATTTGCAAAGGGTGTACCACTCGGATGGGGTGTAGAGTAGGGTTGTTCAAAAAAAACTTTTTTTTCCAAATCTCACTCGCCTAGTGACTAAATCGTCAGGTTGTCCAAGAAAACGATTCACACCAAATTTGACTCGATTCCAACCAGTAAAGGCCGTGCAATATTGAATTGAAATTTTTAAATTAATAATAAAAATGAAAAAATAAAAATTCTCAAATTTTTCTGTCAACCCCATCAAATTATTGAGCTGTCTTCAAAGACGATGCAAAACAAATTTGAGTCAATTCCAACTAGTAGAAGCTGAACTATTTGAGTTTTTCGTTGATAATCCCCGGATCAAGGATAATCCGAGAATTATCAACGAAAAACTCGCATAACTCCGCTTCTACTAGTCGGAATTGACTCAAATTTGTTTTGCATCGTCTTTGAAGACAGCTCAACAATTTCATGGGGTTGACAGAAAAATTTGAGAATTTTCATTTTTTTATTTTTAATAATAATTTAAAAAATTCAATTCAAGATTGCACGGCCTTTACTGGTTGGAATTGAGTCAAATTTGGTGTGAATCGTTTTCTTGGACAACCTGACGATTTAGTCACTAGGCGAGTGAGATTTGGAAAAAAAAGTTTTTTTCGAACAACCCTAGTGTACAGGGGTGTACCAGATCTGAATTACAATGAGCAGATGGCTAGCTATCACAAAGGCAGGTTTATGCGGCAGTACAGGTTAACGCACAGGTTAATGAGCAATATGATACAATGTTTATCTCAAGGGTAATACTGTACACCGCTAGAGAGAAAAATTTGGATTTGAATAAAATAGTATTTACGGTGGGCACCACTGTAATAAATAATTAAAGAATTGGTCACCGTAAGTACTATTTTACTCATAATCCAAATTTTTCGACGGCAATAACTCCGCTGCCACTGGTTGAAATTGAACCAAATTTGTTGAACATCGTTTCTATAGACAACCTAACACTTTCATGGGGTGAACAGAAAATTTTCAAATTTTTTGTTATTTATTTTTTTATAATAAATAGAAACTTTCTTCTTCTGTAGCAATGCGGCTACTGGTTGGAATTGAATCAAATTTGGTGTGTAGGCTTAAATTAGGTAACCTAACAATTTTATCAAGTAGCCAGTACGATTTGAGAAAAAAAGTCATTTTTGAAGACCCCTAGTTTTCATGCTGCTGACTGAATATATTTACCCCGTGGTAATGATGCCAGTCGAGAAGCCCGACGCTTAACCATTACGCTATCTTGTCTCAAATCTAGAAGGCGCAGAGTTCTATTTGCTGTGAGGCAGTTCTTATCAAATATTCTTTATGCTGGACGAAAAAAACAAATTCATGAATCGTATTAAATATTCATATTGAGCATACTTATTTACTGTTTCCAAATTTCCAAGTTGACTTCAAATAAAATTAGTGGACGAATGAACTTCTGAACAGGTCAGCACAGCGGTCTGCACTGGGGAATGAGGATAGAGGTAATTCGAACTCGCAAGATTATTCATACGAAGCTAATGACATGTACAGCGCAAACCAACTACGACCAGGTTATTACTAATATTGTCGTGTAGAAAATACAGCAGCATTTTAGTAAGCTGCGTGAAGTTATGCTTACTGAATATTCAAAGAACTAAATGTGGTGTTGGCAACAGACATATGATACGACGCGATGCGACACAGTTTTGTGAATAATAGTTGATGCGAGACCGCTGATAGCGGCTGGTCCCATGGTGTAATGGTTAGCACTCAGGACTCTGAATCCTGCGATCCGAGTTCAAGTCTCGGTGGGACCTGGTTTTAATTTAACATATTTATTTCAATGTGGACTACTGTATACAAATACGTATTACTTATAATTTTTGTCGTTCTCGTAATGTTGTTCTTACCATTTATACTTTGTATGTTCGATAATATCAATCCCTCTGTTGACTCTGTATATCGTGTATGCTAGACAGAAGGAAATTCTCTGTCCTCGTATTGCGTGTTTTGACTCAGAGATATTTTGAGTTTACGGTTCGCTTTCTAAACAAAGTCCAATATTTTTAATACGGGAATTATAGAGATTGCAGATTTATATAAAACCTTATCCTCGTGTTTTTACTGCCCGCCCTTGCAACTAAGCAAATTCCCGTTCACTGCTATTTATCAAAAAGCAGCGGCCAGCTCCGCATTAACGAAATTGTAGGGTTTTTTAACGTAAAAGGGAAAGATCATTGGAAATCCCCAGTCATATTATCTATAAGCTCCTATTCTGCCATATAAATTCAAAGCAATTTCTTATATATTATTGAAACTTAGAGAATTTTATCAGTACCAATACCGAGCGCATCGTATGGCCCCATGGTGTAATGGTCAGCACTCAGGACTTTGAATCCTGCGATCCGAGTTCAAATCTCGGTGGGACCTCGTTTCCTTTATAGTTTTGTTTACTAGTTGACCTAAAATCTACGTCATGACTAATAATATCGAGCAACATGAATGATTCTATGGTTCGATAACATTTCTAATAAATAGCCGTCTTTATTCTTCCAAGTCCGCTTTTCCCATTGTAACAACCTGTAACTGAATGCACAGCTCCTTTTACACGACGGTTCCATTAGTAACGTCAATTCCGGTCCGTGATCAAGATAGAGAATTACATCATCAAACCGATTGACTTTAAGTTAGGATCGTTAGCGTACGGTAACACAAGCTAAGCAAAATGAATGGAGGGGTATTTCGAGTGCCATTTGAGTCACCACTGCTGTGTGACATCGTTATTTATTTTCGGTATCTCGCAGTGCGATCATCCCATTGAAGTACTGATTCGCATCACCTTTAAAGTTCGGTGAGTAGAGTAATTCTGTTCTAACACATGGGTTCGTAACGTGGGGTCAGTGGACTAGACACCAAGTTTGACTCTATTCCAACAGGTGGATTAGAACGCACAGGAGTTTGGAAATTTTTAATCTATTAAAAATATTCATCATGCTTTTCAAATTTTGCTGTCAACCCCATGAAATTGTGAAGTTGTATAAAAGAACGATACTTAACAATTTTTGCTCACTTTCAACCGATAAAAATGACGTTTTTGCACTTGAAAATTTTGGATTCGCAAAAGTTGCCTTTGGCGGTGGGTAACTCCAGAATAATGAATGAAAAACTCAAATAATTTCGCTTCTACTGTTTGGAATTGCGTCCGATTTGTTTTGCATCTTTTTTGTAGACAACACAACAATTTCATGGGGTTGACAGTAAAATTTAAAATAGGTTTTTAAATTTTTTTAATTACAAATTTTTCAAACTTCTGTGCGTTCACACACATCTACTATAGTTGGAATCGAGCAAAATTGGGTGTGAAGCGTGTTTTAGGCAACCTAACAATTTAATAAGTGAATCCGCGGAATCCGGAACAAAAAGTTATTGTTTTAAAACAATCTGAGGCGGTTGGTCAAAAAATAGGTATAGGCCTACCTCGATATTATTACTACAGGTATTTTGGAATATTTTCCGACTAGGAAAATCAAGGCAATCCAGCGTAGGCTTGGTCTGAAAATACCGAATAAAGAATATGCAAGATCGAATGTAGACATTTACATTTGCAAATGCAAGCATGTAAGTAAATTTCATGTGTAGATTGTCTTTCTCCTCGTTATTTTCCTTTTCATGCGTTTGGTCAGATCTGATAGGGGGTTGCACAACAAAACTTGCATAGAAATGGGTCGCGCGCTGAAAAGGGTTGGGAAACACTGATATATACAGGCCGTGTTATTTTTGGCATATGCCAAAACTGCCAAAAATAACTTATTTTTGGCATTTTTCGATTTTTATTTTTGGCAGTTTAGGCATCGTCCTCTAAATAGATAGTTTCAGCCTCGAATTAGTCACAAAAACGCTTTATTTGGGCTAGATTGTCAAAAGACACCACAAAATGTGCAGCATCCACGTATAATCAGTGCCAACAAACAATAGGAAGAAGAAAAAACCTAACGATTTCATAGGTTAATAATATCAAACGAAACCACAAAATGTGCAGTAT
>ATSW01032609.1:0-11480 GCA_000444245.1 Botryllus schlosseri
ACTCAACTCAATATTCGAGTCACTCAAAATTTTACCCATCCTTATATTGTTGTTTTTTTTTCAAAAAAAATGATAACAAAATGATTCCGAACTCCCAGACGCAACAGCTGCGTCCCACACAAACTCTAGCGTACTCTCGCACGTTTTCCTAAATCTCCCCCAGTTCGGCCAGAGTATTTTCCAATTCCCCCTTTACTTTCTGGTAGGCATCGCGTGCCGATTCCAGGTCATCCTCGAACTGATCGATCTGGCGCTCGAGCGTTGTAGCGTGCGCCGTCTTTTGGTCGAGCTCGTCTGTCAGATGACGCACTTTCTCCTCCAGCTCGCGGACTCTGCAATCTTGCTTGTCGATTTCATCGTCCATTTGTAGTTCTTTCGCTTGCAACGCTTTCAAATCGTTGGTAGTCACAGTGAGCAGCTCTTCCAATTCGCGGTTCTGCGCTTTTGCGTCATCTAACTTATCTTCAGCGGTAGCTAATTCGTCTTCCGCGATTTTAAGCTTGCGGCTGACTTGTTCGTATAGGGAATCGGTTTCTTTCGCGCTTTCAGCCAGCTCTTTGAGATCGTACTGCTGCTGTTCGTAGGCTTCCGCCGTAGATTCTTCCGCGTTTCTATACTTTCGAAGCTCTCTTTCTCTATCCTCGCTCTCGGCCTCCAAAAAAGTAACGCGCTCCTTCATGGACAAGTAATTCTCTTCTAACGTATCGTACTTCTCGTCTGTCAATTGCAGTTTCCGTTCGCACGAGCGGTACTCGTTTTCCGCGTTATCGCATCTGTCGTCGGATTCTTTAAGTTTTCGCTTCAAATCTTCAATTTCATCTTCTTTGTCGGCCAGTTCGTCTTTCAAAGTCTGGATCTTTCTTTTGATTTGTTCCATTTCGAGGCAAACCCACAGTCGAGTACGTTAAGAGTAGTACAAGATCTAAAAATTTCGTCACAAATTTAATGGCAAGGTCAATACTCCGTGCGTAATTAATACAGACAACTGGCGACGGCAATGCAATCTTAACATATACGCGGCAAATACGATCTGTATATAATCAATTTCTGATAAATGATTTCAGGCGGGAAGAAACATTGACAATATCTTGTTACTTATATGATTGAGCCCCTCAAATACAAGGAAGACAAAAGAGTAAAAGCTACAGAATAGATAATAACACTCATTTTTGATCGGTAGCATTGTGTCTACGTTCAAAAGGCACATAAATGTGATTTCAGGCACACAAACGTGCAGGTAGTGTGTATTATATAAAAATGTGTACTATGACGTGGGTCCCCGGGTGACAAATACCTTGAATATGATATCAAAACATGTGAATTTTGACTTCAAATCATCGCTAATAATGCAATAGTCAATGGCAGTGCAGCATGAAACATTGGAATGCACACACACGAAACCAAGTCAACACAAAGTGGGACACATAACATTCATACCAGACATAACAAGAAGACTAAAGAAAATCATAATATCCATTTCTCAGTCGTTAATACTGTCACCGTAAGGAAACCTACATTTTATCGGCTTACACGAATGATATTTACACTTGATAATCTTGGTCGCAACGTTTCGACCTGTGACAATGTAGCAGATACGCGCATCAAACCCCAAAACGTAGTATAAGAAATGTACAGCATAATAATAAAGATTTGCTACAGCTTGCAATAATGTGCGCTCAAGAGATAATTTTCTAAATACTTGATAACATTTGACATCGCTAATGTATGGGGCAATGTAGCGGTACGCGAAAAATCAAACAGTCTAATAACTTTGATATTCAAAATCAACTATTCGAGATTTCATTAAAACATGTGTTAAACTGAGAATCAATCTTATCATCATAATGTAGGGGATAAGCTGCTCTTTTAGCATGCTCATTGCTCATCCATCAATGACTTCAAGTTGAGTGGAAAACAGCAACTTCTTTCTTGGTCTTGGAAACAACATGCCTTGCCATAGCTAGCTAGCACTGCCAAGCAAGTCATGAAGCTTTCGGGGCAGTGGTGCTTTTGTGGTGGTTAAGAACCACTGTGGATGACGAGTAGACCTGGGCAAAATGATACTGGCATTCGAATCTGACTCGACTATCAATTCTAAAAATGACATGTCTGTGGAGTCGTGATCAACCCACGGCAATGAAATAGGTATGGTCAGGAAAATCTCAATTATGTCAACAACTGTCATTGTAATCTTTGTGGTCCCACAAAAGGTACAGATTTCAACTGTTACGAAATTACGAAGCCCGACTCAGAAGCCTAATACTCGATTCAGAATCGAATCATTCAGGCACACAATTTTGCCCAAACCTACTTATAAATTATCGAAACGGGAGCTACCACCAGGTGAACATTTGATGTAAAATAGCAACACTAAAAGCGCAAGCAAGTTTTCCACAGCGACACTCTACATATCGCCCAATTCCTGCTCCAATACTTTGTATTCCTCTTCCTTTTCCGCAATCTTCTTGACGACGACGTCCAACTCGGAGGCAGTTTGGTCGTAGGTTCGCGTTATGGTATTCAACTCATGCTCCGTGGATGCCAGGAGAATCTCCGCCTCTTGACATCGAGCGGTCAGCACGGTGACTTGCTCAAGATGTTGATCTTCGAGCTCGGTCAATTCGTTCTCGGTGAGACGTTGACTCGCAATCTGACTCTGGACCTCCTCTAGAGATGCTTCTAATTCGTCTTTTCTTAGCTTCGCTTCCTCCAGACGATCGTCAATTTTATCCAATTCTTTTTCGGTGACTTGCAGCTTACGTACGACTTCCACGTATTTCGTGTCTGCCTGTTCCGCGATATCTTTTGCTTCCTTCAATTCGTAATTCTGTTGCTCTAGCGTAGTAGCTACCGTTTCTTCTGTATTCATGCATTGCAGCAATTCTTTTTCTTTTGTGTCGCGATCCAACGTTACTTTCTCAAGTAACTTTGCCAATTCGTCGATTTTATCTTGGGTAGCATCTAATTTGTCGCTCGTCAAATCGATTTTACGTTCATATTCGCGAACACGGTTCTCGGATTCATCCGCTTTCGACTCGTAATCTTTTAACAACAGTTTCTGGGACTCGATTTTTTCTTCCTCGTCCTCCAGAGCACTTTTGAGGTCTTGGATTTTTCTCTTTACGCCCTCCATCGCGAATACGGTTTAATTTAGAGGTATATATACGTTTTCAGGGAAATTCTGAAATAAAAGTAATTATGATTCAGTTTTTAAAGAGCAAAACCACCATGATTCACAGGGCGTAATAAAAAGGCTTCAAAAGTTGTCTTTTTTATGCCAAAAATCATTCATTTATACCATTACGTACATGACGATAAGGCATCAAACGTATGCAATCATCGGTACATAGCACAATGAATATTAACACTCATTTTCAGGCAAGAAAAAAATCCATTTCCATTAGCTGGTTTCAATAATACAGTATCTTTCAATAACTAGAATGCTTTGCACATATCAAATCATTCAAGTATTGAACATGAACATCATTCGATAGTCTTGTTGCCATATTTCCACACATTACATTACAAGTGGGGTAAATGTCTTGGAACAAATTGCATTAAATACTGTGCCACACAAATAATGGAGACAGTCTTGTGCAAATATCGCACAAACGTGTAATAAATCTATGGAATATTAATACTACTTTTGGTCGTTCCTAAAACATTTCATCTCAGAAGAACCCTTTTGCGTATAATATAAAGACACTATCTTGAATTTTACAATACCAAATTAGCTGGATTTTTTGGCAATATGTTACAAGTGGAATGTCTGTGGTGCAGGTAAATCAAAATGTACTATTCTCAGATTGTCATATTATCGGATAAAAACAATGGTAAGGCACAAAGCATCAAAAAAGTGCACTAATTCTGAAAAACACTTGCGTCAAGTCGAAGATTTCGGCCCAAGCGTGGCAGTGACTAGTTTTGCTATCATTCAAAGGGCATTTGGAGTAAATATCGCTGATATATGATACAATATGATACAGATACCAGATAACTACTGAAAGAGAGGGGCAAGATCTAATAAAATAAATACAGCACTAATCATGATATCGTCACATCAAGTCATCCGTAATGTAGCTAGCACATCAGATTGCAATATCATAATTATGATAGGTAGATATAGACGGATACAATCTAGTAATGTATAGACATTACACTATTACAGAAAATCTTGATTACAAAAAAACAAGGTGGGACAATTGGTCCGTTTACTCAAAAATCAAAGCAATTTTGGTGTGTCCGGAATTTGCATCTTATAGGAATGATCATGTACCACACGATAGGAAGTTCTACGTTATTGGCAGAGGAGGCAACGTGGTGGTATACTCATTTAGCTGGTTAACAATATATCTCACTATGAATAGAAATATTGAATCATGAGTCGCAGAGTTACTATATCTTCTGTGGTGAGAATCTTCAGATGTCGTTCAATTCTTTGAGCATTTCGTCATATGCATTACATACATCTAGGTATTCCTGTCTCTTAGTGTCCAACTGTTCTTCGAGATCTGCCGTGTCGTCCTCCGTCTGCTTGGCCTCTTTAGATTTAAGCGCAATCTCTTTTTCCATCTCTTCAAGCTTCACCGTCAATTTTTCGATCGTAGTCTCATGCGAGTCTTTTGTGTTGCTCAGTTTCGACTTGCTGGCCACCAGAGACTTGAGATCGCTATTGGCAGCATTTAAAAGTTCTTCGTACTCTTTATTTTGAGCGTTAATCACGTCTAACTGGTCCTCACTCTCGGCCAAGTCATCCTCAGCTTGTTTTAACTTACGGTATACTTCTTCATACTTGCTGTCAGCCTCTTCAGCCACATCCTTAGCTTCTTGGAGCTTGCAGTTTTGCTGTTCCAGTGTAGTAGCAGTGCTCTCGCCTGTGGACATGTATTTTTTGAGGTCCCGTTCTTTTTCATCGTGATCCGCTTCCGCATCAGCAAGAGCCTTTTTAATCTCAGCTAATTCTTCATCCGCTTTGTCTAGCTTCTCCTCTAGATCACCAAGCTCAAGTTCCGCGTCTTTCTCGTTTTTTTCCGCTATTTCCGCGCGATCCGCGACTTTTTCTACGGCCGCTTCCAAATCGGACAGCTCGCCTTTCTTGTTAGCTAATTCGTCCTTCAAGGTTTGGATCTTTTTCTTGATAACTTCCATCGTTAATCTTCGACACGCTCGCAACCGGGATAGAACGAAGTGAAAATAATACTGGCAATGTATCCGCGCAAAATTTAACCGAAACCTGTGCAAGCCGAGGACAAATACGGTCACAAAAAAACGAAGAAGGGCGGATCCCGACGCGAAAAAGGCCGTTAGAGTCGGGGCTTCCCCGGTGCGTCATCGGCCGGTTTCTTTTCACGCTTCGGCGCAAAAGTACGTCGAATCGCATATTTCGCGAATTACTGTGCGCGAAATGTAACCTTTCTGGGTCTGCGACACATTGATTCTGCTTATCGTGCTACCGTACGGATCAAACAGCGCGGCAATAGTTAAAATGTTCGAAATAAAATCGCTAGCGTAACCAACTAACCAAAGATGGATATTGGATATTGTGACCATAACCATTGAAACGTGCATTCCTTCCTTTTAATATACGATTGAATAGTATTTTCGTATTGAAATGAACCCGAATATAGCACAGCATTTTCGGATGACATTCGTCAGGGGTAATTATCAGCAACTAGTGGAAAATTGGAAAGAACATGGTGTATCAAAAATGTTATCCCAAAATATGACGTCCTTTTAATTCTAATTCTTGTGGTATTTATAGGATTGACCAAAATTGTTTACAGAAACAACTTTGATTCGTATGTCTGGGCATAGGCAAAGCTCTCTGGTCTACTAGAAACGAAGTGTATCCGCGTACAGCAGATTATTTAGAAACATCCGTGTTGATATACAACATACTCTTCAATTCGAAATTAGTTGCTAAAAATTACCCCCGACCAGTGTCAGCTGAAAATATTCAGGTTTATTTTAACATGAATATATTATGCAATTGCATATTGAAGTATCTCCTCTTCATATATTATTACTGATCGAAAAAATAGACCCACTGCAAAAACTACAACATTGGATTCTCCATATCATTGCCATAAGGCCCCAAGTGGGCCTGGATGTGCAACTGATAAATCGCCACTCAAAAGAGTCGGTGTTCTAAACATAGAAGTCAGGAGGAAGCTAGAAATTGACAAGTTCGTGTATCAGTTCCATTGTGGTCACAGTCCCTCTTATTTCAACGACTGCTTCACACCGGAGTCAAACGCACAACTAGGCTACTACACACGCGCGTCCTCGAAGACCCACTATAATATGATCAGGACCGATTACATCGCTCTATCACAGGGGTCGCAGCGGCGGCCGCGGGCCGCATGAATTCAATATCGGTATAAACTAGGCAACCATCGTATTAAAACTCTACGTCAGTACAACGCCGTGCTACTTAATTTAGGCAATGGACGTAGTGACAACAAAAGAAGTAATATTTTATCAAGGGAATACAAATAAAACAAAAAATCATTATCCTTAATGTCATTTATTTTGAAGTCTGAGCTGTGCACGATACTGGAAACGCTTTTAAACGAATAAGAACTCGATATTGGGGCTAGCGAGATACGTTACTAGCTGAAAGACCATGTTTCGCTCCCCCTTATCGTCATATCACAAAATGCAACCAGAATGCTAGCAATCCCAACGGATAGTTTGATGACATTGAAGGTTATGACTGTTGATATACACAAAATACACGGACCATACACACAATTTAAATTAGATGTAAATCGCGCGAAGCGCGAAATATTTTTCAGTTGACCGCAGCTCCGCGCCCTTTTCAGATGCTTTCACGCCCCCACCAGAGGGGCGCGCATCCCCCAGTGAACCACTGCCAAATGCCGTTTTATAGGCGTCTCGATCTTGGCAGTGTTTTGGCCATTGCACGTCAAGGCAATTAGCCCAGCCCGTTCATTTCAGCAGATTATTCTTCCTCGATGGAATGCTGTAGCTATCTCCAAAGCCGTTTTAGCTCGTGACGAATAGTGATGTTGGGCACAGGAGGATAGCTTATTTCGAAACAACAACAACAACAATACTTGAAACTGCATGACAAAATGGTTTTATCAGCTTTCTTCCGAAATCTCAAATCACGTCGCGGGCCGCAAAATATGACCTCGCGGGCCGCGTGTTGGAGACCCCTGCTCTATCAAGTATGCCGGACCTGTAGTATGGAACACAGCATATCGCCAGCTATTCGACAGTCGTCGAACATGTCCACATTCAAATTGAAATACCAGCATCCCCATATCGCAATCTCGTCGTGTAATGATTTGATAAAATTGTTATTAAAATGAAGTGGTAGCCTATGTAACACCCTATTGCCTGATATGGTACACAGATACACTATACAGGGGTAAAACTAGCTTAAGTGAAGTCAAATACAGACAAATATGTTCCCATCCAGAATAGCAACATGTATTTACTTGCATTGGTAGTATAGCCTATACATTGAAACGTCTGCAGATTTCGTTCATGCTACTCTGATGAAACATAGGCCTGAAATGTTCAGGATTAACATTGACAACTAAACTCTGCAGTTCAATGAAAATCGAATCGTCTGGTTTCAGCATCTAACACGTCGTAATGATTTAAACACAGCACTATTACTCAAGCATGCCGCTGCGAACGTGGCAAAAGCCTATAAAACATATCTTTCAACAATAATACGATATATTTTGTGAGCTTCTTGGTTAAGCGAGCATGGCGAAGAGCAAATATCTCGACGACGGACGAAACAGTGAAAGGTGTAGATATTTGGATGTTTCACGCCTTCTTGGTTTTTAGGAGAACAGATAAGTTGAGCGAATTTTGCCGAAGGCAGTGAAGCTTTCCTGCCATATATGGCGATCACAATAACAGCATAAAAAAGTTATCCCGTCGCTTGATCGTCGGCGATATGGCATGTATAGGTCTACGCATTTACGCGATGAACATGGAATTTGCAAGGATACAGTGTTTAGGGTATAAGCAATACACCACAAAAATGCGATACAATGAAACGATTGGAAGGTGTCGAAGCGACTTGGAGTAGTCTGAATCAGACACCCACCTTGGCCTAGGCGATGTCAAGAGAGGCATGCACTGCACAGTGCACACTGAATGAAAAGTAAAAGTTTCACATCTATGCCCACCAAAGCTGGCGATTATATTTAGGCAATGAAATAACTATCGAATTCTAACGTTTGTGAGTTAGCCAGTTTCCACAGTGTTTCAATGCTCAGTTTTCTGCACAATGATTTGGCTGCAGTTCGTCGCAATATTACCCATTTACGCTGGTTAGAAGCCAGCAGGAGTCACTACTTATATGTTTTGAATTTTGAGACACACAAAGAAGATTAATTGGATCACTACCTATATGGTCAATGGTCATTGGTCACGATGCACAGAGCTAATCGGTGAAATGCAGGATTATTAGATTGGCGGAGATTTCACGCAGATCAACTTCGTCACGGTGTTTTCTATCGCTCAATGTGGTTCATGATCTAACTTCAATAATCTTTCTACCTCAGTATGGGCTAGGTCTGGGCAGACTTCGATAACTGATGTATAATTAGAGCGAAATGCCAGTAAGCCAACTTTAATTTCTGGTTTTCCTGAAAATGCTACAGAATTGTATAGCAAGAGACGAGCGTAACATGGTGTAAGTGGCCGTTATATAGTCCTTATGAGAATGAGATCTTATTTGATATGAATTGGACTTTATTTTTGTTGTTGTATTATTCTAATTTTGAGTTTTTGCTAGTCCAATTTGGAAAACACTGACTTTAATTTTGATCTAATTTGTAAATCTGAAATTTTTCTGGTTTTTCGACTCAGGTAATGTGACTGAATAACGATAGCCTACTATGTTAAGGGTTACCATATGTCATTTTAAGAGTGTTTGTAATATTTTTCAATAATGTTAAAGTGTCCTCGGAAGACGCTTAAACGCCCGCTTTTTCTATAAGTATTAAAACGCGATCAAAATCTCTACTTCCGGCGCAGCGAATGCCAGGTCGAGCCGGCAAGACACAACGAAAAATACAGCGCGACGGGTAGTTCGGGAGTAAATCAAAATGATGCCCTTTTCCCAGTCAACGCAACAGAAGTATCATCAAAAACGGATAATTCGAAGTCGAGTCAAAGTGATAACCTTTTTTTCAATCAACATTTTCGGTGTAAATTTTTTTTAGAATCACCGGTTTTGTTTTCCGGTACGAGATTTCAGAATTTTTGCAGTGTCCTCTTTTTCGGAACTCAGAATATAAGGTAGCCCTTCTCCACTACATTTCAATTGAGAGGAACATATTCAGAAATATAGCTACAGATGCGATTCCCGTATCTGTGTTTTGATCGCCATCTGCTTTCTATTCTTTCCTTCCGTCGCCTTGGCAGCTTACGCACAACGGTAGTCATTCGAAGAATCGATGGATGACAGCAGCGATCAGCAAGATACGTATCACCAGAGCGAAATTTCGGTCATCGAATGTTGTGAAAGGTTTCTATGCTCGAATTTTACTGGGAGCGATGCAGGTGAACAGGTGTGTGGGTGAACCGAACAGTTGGAAGCGAGCCAAACTTGCTCTTGTGTCATACACAAGGGGCGCTAAAGCGGTGAGAATGGTCCATTAGCCCTGATTTGATACGAGCTTAGCGGATTTTTGTTGTATTCCCTAGTTTTTGCGAATTCAGTCATTCCAATTTTATAATATTTTTCAGACTGTCTGAACACAATTCTAATACAATTTGAAAAGGCTGGAAATTTCCAGTTTTCCGATCCTAGATCACAGACCACTACACAAGTGCCCCAGCTAAAATCTTCACGCATCCAGCATTCTGATCCTTCGTATAATACAAAAGTCCACACCATACTGAATGCCCGTACGCCACAGTGATTGAATCAACCATCACCAATTACGATCACGCGTGTCACCACAAAAACCGGACGTGAAAATATTTAATGAACATAGAATTAGAGGAAAAGTGCGAATGCGGCTGCTACGGAACGTCTTTCAGCTCGTCGGGAAGCGGATTTTTGGGGTGTTTGCTCTCAAAATGCTGTTTGAACGTCTTCGGGTCCGGCATTTGGCTCTGAACAAAATGCAGTACAGTTTTGAAGAGAACTGAAAAGAACGTTGTATATAATGAAATATTACCACGGAAGAAAACACTATCGGAAATTTTAGCAGAAGAAAGTACGAACGGAATACCCGGTAATTTTTTCAAAATAAAATAAGGGCATGCGGTGAGAAGAGAGGTACCATCTTATTATGTCAAACCAACAAAAATAAATTGAAAATTTTTCAATTCCTGGTGTGTGAAACAGGTTTAAATCGGTTACACTTCGATTTTGGGCGCCCTCGCCCGTAATTATTCACTTTTTATATGCTCAAGATACAGATACTCAATATTCGGGAGCACATACCTTTCCAGAGTAACAAAGTAGGCTACTGCTACTTTTTTAGAGTACTCAGCAGTACTCAAGAGCACTCAACTGCTTACCCACTACTTCCACTTATAGCTTGTGGTTTGCAGCCTTGGCGTCGACTTACATCAAATCCATCAACCTAGTTTGTGCCAGGTTTCTGTATAATTTAAAAATAGTACATTGAGCATAAGACGTCTGTTCGACACAATTATTCAAATTTGTTTTGCGATACGACTGTTTATATACAAGGTTCTTTGCAATTCTCTACAAATTGCTGACGATTACCCCCGCGAGGTTTATTTGCATATGAATATACTATTCTAATAGTATGCTGGTTGTTAAAATCAGCATTGTTATTTCAGCTCATGAAAACGTTACAGGTCATATTGGCGATTCAGTCTATTGTCAGTTCGACCTGGCACTATTCAGTTTAGTATGGACATTTATGAAAATACCAGGGCTGGAATGACTCGACTTGAGTCATTCTCTTACAAATGGAAAATGACTACGTGACTTATTCAAGATTCATATATCAGGGCTTATCATTTAAAAATAGATCCAGAAACTGTATTTTATCTGTTTAAACATGCTAAGTGCGGGAAAAAATAGTATACTGTGTAACCAAAGCCTTCGATATCGTCCTAGTGTTTCACAGAAGTGAATTTATCCGTACTTGAACTCGATACTTGATAGTACACACTACACACTAGGACTAGAACTCGACCCTCTACTCACTAAATTGGACTCGGACTTGACTCGATTGTGAATTGAAAATGACCTGATTAGACTCGAGTCAAAACTATAAAAAATCAAATTGACTTGTGAACTGGTCACAAGCCTGGAAAACGCCATGCACAAAGTCACAAGTACATATCGTGTTGTGTGAACTTAGCAATAGCTACATTTTGCAAATAGTTTGTTACATTGCCCTAAAAAACACACAAGACATTCATCAATGCAGGCTAATGCTGCCAGATGTATACTTACGCGGCACACAGGACAGGTGTGGACTAGCGCCACTTTGGCAGCA
>ATSW01032697.1:0-11610 GCA_000444245.1 Botryllus schlosseri
TAGAAATTTCAATAAATTGCAGCTCCATTACGGTGGCGTTCTGAAGGAAATGGCTGCGGCAAAAAAATTTTGTTCATTTTTACCATCAATTTGAGACCACATCATTTTTAGAGCGCAGTGCCCCTTTAAGCTTTTGCAGACAACGAAATAACGTGAAGATACATCGCCGAACGTGCTCCAACCGCGGTGCCTTCTATGAGAGAATGAACAGATCGACCGAAGAACCTCTCGGAAAAATTCTGGGTAAGGCTGAATTGAATCTCGCACTGAACTCTGCACCACTTCGACAGATATAGAGTGTGCGATGAACCAGCAGCCGTTGACGTATCTCTGTTCTGATCAAAGAAATCCACAAGCAATCACTCCCTCTAATTTAGCAGTTGGTCGACCACTACGACATCTTCCGTATTTTTCGTCCAAAGCCGGTGTCGGCGTCTCGAAGCGATTTCGTTATCTCCAAACGCTGTTGCGGTATTTCTTGGCAAGGTGGTCGACGGAATATCTCCCGACATTGATCAGAAGTAACAAATGGACTTCCGAACTTTCTGTTCCAAACGTCGGAGACCTCTGTTCAATTGCGGACGACGAATACGCGCGCTCGAATCGGAAGTTCTGCAGAATCGTTCATGCTTTCCAAGCAAAGATGGCCTCGTGAGGACGAGGCCTTCTCTATATTCAATTGCCAGACCAGTTTTTGTTGGTTACTTTGCTGTAAAGGCGGTTAATGATTCATTGTTATAAATTCTACGTTGATTCTGCCTTTGCCTACTTTGTGACATATTCGTTGTAGTGAAGGGCTGTGTTAAAGTTATAGCGGCGTTACCTACCGTCAGGATTAGACAGGCCGCTGCGCTTATGGTCTTCGCACGATTTTTTCACGTGCCGCGCTGAAACAACCAATACATGAACTTGGCAATACCCGTGTTTAGTTCGAGTGTAGCTTGCAGATTAAAGTGTGTATCCCAGATTACTGACGGTTAAAGATCAATGTCAGTTGGTGATAGGCGTCCATCCTCAAGATTACCGGACTAGGACTGACCTATCGATCTCGCTTCCCATGACATGCCGCCCTATTCTTGTCGCTTTCTTTTATACTGTCTTAACTTTCATTCAGTGTGCATGCCTCCTCTTTACATCGCCTAGGCCAGTGGTTCCCAACCTTTTTCGACTCATCGCCCCCTTTTGAAGCTTCACACCGATCATCGCCCCCAAAATATTATGAAACTAAAAACAGCACATCGTCAGCCCCCCCCCCAAACGGTTGGTCTTTGGCCCAACATGGTGATAAACCAAACCCCAGACCCCCCAGCCAGTGGGCCTTTTGTCGCTACATATCAGCTATACCCTATGCCAGTGGTTCTCAACCGGTGTGCCGCGGCACACTAGTGTGCCAATTGGCCTGCTTAGGTGTGCCGCGAGCAACAAATGTGGTAAAAACTATGTCGAAGTATAAAAAAATCCAAATTTTGAGTGTGGCATTGTTCGTTTTTCTATTGAATTTACCCGATCAAGACACGCGATGCACAATCCGATGCAGTGAACAGATAAAAGAATGTCGAGGCGACCGTAGTTACGATATCTCAATCTAGCAGTTCAATCTGACATCCCCATTAGGTCATGGATTGGTTCTTTCTCTGGGCTTTGTATTGTAAAGACGCTCTGAACACAGCAACGTGTAGGGGGGCGGAGAATCTAATAAATCTGCGACGCTTCGTAACTTGCTGTTGCACTGCCATGAATCAAACTGGAGCCTCCACCGTGTGATACGCTGCGGGTGTGATACGCTAATTTGCCCACCCAGAGTAGCATTTAGGACGGTGATAACTAATCTCTGGCAAATTGATCCGTGATATTTAGGAGTGGCCGAAGTGTTCACCTTTTATTTGTCACCCCCATCAGAACCGGAGGCAGAACAGAGACATGACGCAGGTTGATGACCTTCTTCTGTTTATATTAGTAGTCGTATTCTTGCCATCTCTTCGTCAACGATTATCATTTTGCACCATACCGATATTACTTATTTTGATTCCTGAGATGCCAACTTATACCACGGGACATTGCTTTTACAGTAGGAGCCTACATAAACCTCCAATATCTAGGAAGGCATTCTCACCATCGAGAAATGAACTCATTTGGAAGTGATGTTCATGTTTACAAATTAGAATTGCTAACATAGCCAGCCATTCACATTTCGATTGTTAGGTAGCGTGCCAGCACTGCAGGTAAAATGTAGGCACAGGGCGAAACGTTATGTTGCAGGCGGCAAATTCGAGAATTGAAAAGTAAAGTTGATCAAATTATATCAGTTACAAATTTCCCTGCCGCTGAGGTTTATTATCGCGGTTTGTAGGAACTTTAACTGCGGGTGGCCGTCACTATTGAGGTATACTATCCTCGCAGGTGCTATTACACGATCTGCGCGGAAATGCGTTTGGCATCCATGTATAATACACCTCTTCCGCCACTGCGTTTGTTAGTGGCAATCGGGATTGAACTCTTCGATGGACGGTTAATTACATCGACAATGTGGTAGTGGGCAGACTTTATTGTCCAGACAATCTTATGAAATTAAGCTCAGCCTGAAGTTTAAACGAGATATCAGCAAGCCAGTTATGTGGTAATAGCTGATAATTCAAAACCTCACACTGAAGCGGAGAATGTTCTTCTTGTGGGCTGCCATAAAATTGTAAAGAAATGTTTGGGAAGAATTGAAAACGATCCCCATGTCAAATGATACCATTCATAGACGTATTTGTGAGATGTCCGCAGAGATAACAGAAAACTCAAGCAGAGAAAAGCCTACTCGAGTGCCCCGAAAAGGTAGAAGTACATCGTCAGTGACCATACCTCTGTAAGACTATGGTTGCTGTTATACGCATCCTGGTAGTTTGCCTATGCCGTAAGCCAAAAGAATTCAGAACCACTGTTCAAGTGTGCCGCGAACTAATTTTCATTTTGAAAGTGTGCCGCGAGGTCAAAAAGGTTGAGAACCACTGCCCTATGCCGTAGTTCGCCTAAACGCGCGGAGTGCGCCAAATTTAAATAATTCATGTTTGAATCGGTCAATATGGTCGGGAATTGCATATATATTGCTATCAATTTTTTATCCTCTTTCTGCTCGCGTAATCAGAGTTACCGGTAAAGCTGAGTGTGGTGTGCTGGAAAAGGTAGGACCCCTAAATATTAATTAAACATCTTCGGGCGGAATCGTTGTTATATTGACTTCGTTACATGATGCTATTTCGTGACCTCCTATATCTGCTATATCAGAGATATGGAAATCGTCAAAACGCACCAAACTAAAAGACGCATATGATTGCGGGATGGCATTTGTCCTGTAGGGTTAAGGTCGCCAGGACAGGAACATTCGACGCCACCAATTGAGGACAATTAAAGATACACGTATATACACCGAAATTTTCGGCCAGAACAAGGGCATTCCTTTTCGGCCAAGGCCTTCTCGCTAGGGTTCTGGTACACTTCTCGGAGTCGCATGTTACATGGCCTCTACCTTCATATGTCTTGGTGTGTCGTGGCGCAGTAATGGCTGACGCCGAAGTCTCCCATTTCCACAAATCATGCGTATTTTTGTTGGGTGACGGGTACCCCAAAATCAAGATATATGATATTAATAAATCGCGCGCAGCGGGAAAAATATCTGAAAAAGTTGCATGAATTTCTAAAAGATTTTGCCCCCCCCTGAGTTCGGGTACCCACCCCCAATTGGGGAGTTTAAGATGCGGTAGTTACGGTCCCGACTCCAATATAGCCGTTTTAACGGGCCATCGCCCCCTTCGTTGCTTTCGCCCCCTATCGCCCCCTTCGTTATTTTCGCCCCCCTAGACTGCCAAATCGTCCCCTGGTGGCCGATATCGCCCACGTTGGGAACCACTGCTATAGGCGATATCATGATTTGGATTAAAATGTTCTGTTTCATTTATACCGCGGTGTAAGTCCGAGGAAGGTTCTGGGTTTTTGGTGAACCCCGGGTGTATATTCACACCCGTATATCACGGGTGTGAATAGAAAGACATACAACAAAATCAAGTCCAGGTCATATCAAATCCGAGATCGATCCCACAAGCACGAGGATGACAAAGAGAGACAACAAACAGACGGCAATGATGGTAGTGCAGGAAATATGCATGCACATATTGAACATAGGAATGATCGAAAATACCGTGAAGATCAACTATAGTCTGACCACACCCGCATCAAACACGTACTCTTGTCAATACAGCACACATCTCCTATGCTGCAGCATTATCAGTAAGAAGATTAGAATTAAACTTAAATCTTTAAACATATCACAAAGTATATTAAAATTAGATTAACGGCATTTCTGTCAAATTAGTTTAAGTAGACAACGACAATTATCATTATCAAATCTAATTTATTAAAGTCTGCACTGAGCTCCGCTCGTTTGGCACTACATCAGTTTTCCTGTTGCATTCTCAGTAAACCTTTAAATTAGAGCTTATAACATTTCACAAAGTACATTAGAATTAGATTACTAGTGTGTCGCTCTAATTAGCTTAATTTGGCAATATTATCGTTATTAGTTATCTTCGTTTTTCGTTCCGTAACTGCCGACTTATAGCACTGCCAACGTCTAGACTTTTTGCAAGACACCGCTGACGCGGATGAGGTGGCGAAGAGGAGCCTAGATAAACCTCCAACACTTAGGCATAGGAATTCTGAAGACGACCTCGGTCGGACCCGAACCCATTGGTGTTGCAGCTGCGGATTATACCACTGCGCTATTTCGTCATGCAGCAACTGATCTCAACGATCTAAATGTCTCAATTCAGGCGTCGGCAATCAGAATGACCGGGCGTCCCCAGATTTACAAGACGTCCCATCGCGTTGGCTCGTAGATAATCATAAATGTTCCAGAGATAAAAGTACACCGGATGCAGTTGGCTTCGGGCAACAAAATGAAGGTATAGTCGTTTATACTCATACTAGGAATAGGACGTTCTGTATTTTTGTCCGTGATATTTCTGCAGCATATACACCGACTTATGATATGACATACACACGATCTGCGCATATATGTGTATCATGACTGCATGATGCTCATATCCCGCTGTACAAGGAAGGTATGGATACAGCTTCGTAAGGATATCTAAGTCTTGAAACACGCCTCCACGTTGTCCAGGTAATGCCGAGCGCCACTTGGCAAGCCACGGATACCAGTTTTACTAATCATTTTTCGAAACTTGCATAATTATGTCATAATTGGGTACATACTTTCGACAAAACACGCAGTATGATCCAACGGACGATCTACACCCGATATGGCCGACGTATACATGATGGAATGGTTGGAACCCTAGAAATCGTCGTCGTTTCAACCGTTATAGCACGTGGATACTGAGCGGGTGTTCTAATGGTGATGACAGCCCACCGTAAAAATGCTACGTATGGATGTAACTCTGGTTAAAGATATTTTTGTTCGTGACAGGGGTAACAAGCTTTTTTCGTTAAAGGACGTTGTCAATGTTAATCCAAAAATAATAATAAATACAAAAACAACAATAAAGAAAAAAGCTTGTTACCGCTGTCACGAACAAAAATATCCTTAACCAGAGCTACATCGTTATGCACATAGGTGTTCATGGTCAGTGACGAAGTACTTCTATTTTTTCGAAGTACTTAAGTAGTTTTCCTCTACTTCTGTACCTGCTCAAGTAGATCTTTTTTCGCTACTTCTACTTCGTAATATTTGGTGAACTACTTACTTATTTTTTGCTATTTTCAGTTTGTCAAGTAGAAGTAGTTTAATCCCCGAATAAGAAATATAGATTATGGAATATCGGGGCTTTTATCAGATAGTACGAATATTCAATTTTCATAAAAGTCATCTAATACCCAGAATTCTCGTTGTGCTTCGCGCACAGTAGATATGGAGTGAAAAATATGTTTTACCGAAAGTATCGCTGAATATAATTAAGATACCGGGTTGTGTGGTTCCGTTCACACCGCATTGTCGCCTATACCAAATATTTCATCACAGTAAGTACTTTCTGGACAAAAGACATTAAACATATTTTCCGTTTTGTAGTATTTGTATTTTTTCTTCAATTACGAGTATTATACGTTGAGATCTAATCATAGTTTCAGTTCTTTTGTCTGGGGAACGTGCATGTTAAAGTAAAAGCAAGTGTGGTAATGCCTTATATTTTCCGAAAATAAAGCTATACACTATATGGCATTTGTACGATCTGCCATATTTTCAATCAACGTATTCTAATCGCGCAAAGTATTAAAGCCGTATCCGACACAACTTCTCCGTATTGCTCTTTGACTCAACTAGGGGCAGTGGTGGCCCTACGAACGGGGGTCCCTGGGCGAGACTTACCGGGGGGGCCCTTCAAGTATCCAACCGTAACCGTCCCCCAGACCCCCCTTTCGAATCTCTTATTAATATCTATCTTTCACCCCGGCAAGGTTTGGCCAGGTGCTGGATTCGGCAATGTCTAATATTGCATGTGTGCAAGGATAGACTACATCAAAACTAAGTAATTCTACCGCATGCAGAGACGTGTTGATTATCGGGATACGGGACTTTTCTACCAAATGCAGAGATTTGATGATGATTGACACATCTGTACGGAATCATATTCTTGCTTGGTACACGTATTTCCATGTTTATTCGTTATTATCCTTGAAAACAGCGCATAATCCAAATAGGGGGGCCCTTCGACCAGGGGGGCCCCGGGCGACCGCCCACCTCGCCCACCCCAAAAGCCACCACTGACTAGGGGCCTTATGATATGGGTGAGGGCGCCATGCCATGGTATTCTCTAAAACGAGGTGTTCGAGTAAACAAAGAATTAGTATCGCATTTCCATATAAATACTATCATTTACATCCCATGATGTGAACGACTGCTTATTCTGTCAAAAATTGACACCTACTGGGATGCATCAATATTAATCAAGCTCTCTACACATTCTGCATACCTTAATTTGCAGCTTTTGATAGTCCGTGCGAACGAACTACGATCGTTTTCATACCTACTTACTTACTTGATTAGACTTAAAGTCAGTCAATTCGACTTCTACTTCAAGTAGTTTTAGGCTGCTTATGAAAGAAGTACTTCTACTTGTACTTGAGTAGATTGTTTCTTCGCTACTTCTACTTCTACTTGAGTAACTTTCTTGACTACTTTGACCACCTCTGGTTATGCAGCATTTTTACGGTCGGCGCCCATCATCATCAGAACATCCGCAAACATATAACAAAAAAAAAACATATTGAATATCTCTCTCTCACGAGTTCCAAATATATTCTACAAATATGTACGAGACATGTATATTTGTCGACAGAAATGGATATCTATGAGACACATTTCCAAGATATCTATAAGATATCCTGATTGACACCCACAAAAATATCCTCATTAATAGCGAGGGGGGGGGGTCATGTCAGCGACGGGTTCCATGTGAAGCGAAGCATGGATTTGCAGCGTCACTATACATGTTTATTATCAAGTTAATCACATATTCACTACGTAATGTTGTCGTTTAACATATCACTTACTAATTTGTATGCTATGCTCAAAACAATATATACAGGAGTCTGAGTATATAATAGCATTCGTGGTCAGTGCGTAGTGCAACCGCCATTGTGTCAATCAAAAGTGACATTGTGACCAACATGGTACCACGAAATACCCATGTCTGGGATGGGCTAGTTGCGACAGATATAATTCACAGACCCGCGGGGCTCATGCACTTTCGGACCTCAAGTCTATTTATAATGCAGCTGAACTGGATGCGGATTCTGAATTTGCTTCATCAGTCGGCTTTTAGCACGATTTTTCTATTATAATTATAACATGATTTTGGCAGGAGCTTTTCGGACACAGAATATAGCCTACGAAATTCCACAGCCGGATTTTCCGGACTTTCAAATTGCCACCTGGAGCCGGATGGATTCGGATTCCAAAATTTGGTAATCAGACCATCTCTAGGGTTAGAATGCGACTGCGCTAAATGCACTAATAGTCAAAATCGTTGGAGGCTTTGTTAAACGCTCAGCACCGAAAGCAGCGGATGTGACGAAGCACAATGATGCGGGCGAATATATATGATATTGAAGTTTGACATGCAAAATCGCACGAAACAGCGTGACATTATGGGTAAAACATTCATTAGTGACACTTATCGTGACTTATCGTAAAAATTCAATGTAACCTACCGTACGTGAACCCACTCTACCATAATATGAAACAATAATCGAATTTGATTTCTCACGAATATATGTTTAACATTCAACAAAATTTGGCCAATAAAGGTAAATTTAAGTTGTGCACCAGCACAAGGTATGCACAATGCTTTTCACATAAATGGACAAGAAAAATATATATTCAAGTTGTGCTACAGCATCAGGTATACACAAGATATAATTTGGACATACCTGGACAGGAAAAAGATATCCTAACATGTTCCAAATATATATCGTGTTTGCTGGCAAAAATCTTGTTTTAAAGACGGGCCATGTTTTAAACATGTTTGTTTTAAATTGATTTTTTCTAAATGCAATCCTACTCGCAATACTTATTCACGTGACTGCGATTGTAGACTGCTATATATACCTCTACTTCTACTGGGCCTAGAATACTTGATAGCTGTACAACTTTACCTTTGCTTTTAACTCCGTTACAATCTGATTTTACCAGATCGATGCAGTATGGAAGCAACCAAAGATCCCGTGACACATGCTCAAATACTGGATTTCAACCTGAAGTGCTACTCGTGCCCCAACTGCGAGACTGTCAGTTCGGACTTACTGGTTCCGTGCCCATCTTCGTCGACGGCCTGTGTCAATGTATCAGGCAATGGTGAGCGACGGGTTGGTCCGTATAGGTCAGGGGTCGGGTGCCTCGAGTCATTTATGGCTCTATTGGTGATATGATATGGTTCTTTGATATTCTTTATTTATATCGCACTTGATTTTGATCTTATTCATCAATACTGCTGCAACTTATTGTAGATTTCCATAACGGCCAAAATCTTTATTCTTTTGGTAGCGGAGACAAGTATATGTGAGGTAAGCAGACTAGCGTATCCATGTGAATTGGGAGGTCGGGCACCCCTAGTTTTTTAAGATCCTAAACCTTAGTGCAAATACTGCCATATGATCAATGCTTCTAGGCCAGTGTCTGATTGCAAAGACTAATCCAATTCAAGTCTTTTCGACACCTTCCTTTCTTTTTCATTTGTCGCGACCTTGTGCTTATTAAACTGAACTAATGCAGGTCCAGTCGATCTGATTAAGGTATCATATCAATGATCATAACAAAATGAACAGAATGAAACTTTCAATCAAAACTCTCAGCAAATTCCTACGGGATTTCGAAATTGCATTTAGTATTATTTTCTATTTAGGAATTACTGTTCGAGGGTGTGGCGCGCCGTCACGAAACAGCATAGTATACGGGTGCAACACTCTCTTAGGCATCACCACGTGCACTTGTGGCTATAGTAAGTATTTCTCAATTTAGTCCTTATACATGCAGCATCATATTGATATTTGAAGATAGCAAATACGATGTGGTTGTTTCATTACTTATCAATAGGGCGATTTTTTATTTTGACATGTCAAAATTAGTTAAAATTTTGTCAACATTGTGGCGTTAGGTCAAAAAAATGTCAAAATTGTTTACACTGTTAAAATTCTTCTGCAAGCTGCATTTCGTTTGTATCGTAGATATTGGCACTGTTGGTGAACTTATAATTTAACGTTTTACAGCTTGTATAGCCGATACTTTAAAGGCATTCCCTTGTAGACGTTGTTGTTATCTGCTCATTGTGAATCATAAACGGTCGAATGAATCAAATCGGTTGACATGGCGTAGCGCATGATGAAAAATTGTGATGTTGACAACATCGCCAGAATGAAGCAACGCGGTGTGTCAATAGCATTGTACGCACAACTTCAGTGTTGCCTCTTGCCTGGCTGCTGTTAAACGTTCTTTCGCCATCATTAAGGACAGAAACTTCATACCGGAAAATGTACAAAAGTATCTTTCGTTGTACTACAACAAATTGTTTTTATTTCTACCCTAATGCGTGATGTAACTACTGGAATTTTTCATAGGTCCAGATTTCATTAAAATAAAGTTTTTTCATGTAAAAATATGTCCATTTTTAAGCCATAAGAGTTTTTTCAGACTAAATTACTTCGTAAGGACAACACAACATTATATGGGAAAACCCCTACTTTACATTCATGATATCCAAATTTGGTCAAAATAGAGTCAAAAATGTCAAAATTCTGATTTTTTCGGTCAAAATCTTCTGTTTAATAGGTAAAGAATTCGCTCTTCATATCAATTATCTCAAAAATTTTTCAGACGGATGCAATGGATCCGAGCGTGTGACTGATGGTTCGTCGACGCTATTTCTTCTGTGCTGTATCGCATACATTCTTCAACGAAAGTAATTAATTCGAACTTTAAGAAGATCATTGACACGACGGATCAGTGCGACACGATGGACATATTCTCGAATAAACGATATCCCTGAAGCGACAGACCATCGTATCCGTCATAATAATTTGCAGAAGTGTGTCAAGTGTGTCTGTGTCAACAAAAGAAGTTCGTGTACCATCTAAAATAGTACATTGAACGCTCTCTTATTCGAAATTTCATGCTGGTGACTTCATATTGTGTAATATGATTGTTGATATACAATGTTCTTTCCAATTCTCTACTATGTTGATGACGATGACCCCTGATGAGTGTCGTCCGAAAATATTCGGGCTCATTTCAATATGAAGATACTATTTAACAGTGTTGGGATGACTCGAGTCATGACTTGACTCGAGTCAGACTCGAGTCAAATTTTTGGTATGACTTGACTTGACTCGAGTCACTTTGCAAAAATGACTTGACTTGACTTGACTCGGCGCTTCAAAAATGCCAATTGACTCGTGACTCGGAGCAAAATATACGAGTCAATTTCAAGTCAACGGTGTAAATTAAATCACCTCATTATATGTATGTTCGGATTTTTCGCGATACGCCGATGTCACTTTTGAGGGCAATCAATCATTCACTTTAATTTACTGACCGCAAACGACACGAAAACAGCTTACGTTATCGTAGTAGTAGTAGTAGTAGAATAATCTAATAGCGACATATCTTTGTTTCTTAGACGGCTCAGTGCATATATTACGCGGTGCTCACTTTTACCAACCCTCTTGTGTAATTTAAATCGAACTAACAAATATTGTGCGTTTATACTCTCGCGGGTGTGCAGATCGGTAGTGTAACCTACTGTACCACATCAATTTGTATCAACTTGTCGAGGCTTTGTATTCGATCCTCTATTTTGGTTGATATCAGACTGTAACATGTAGATATGCGCAGTTACTCGCGTAATTTATGAGCAGCGTGAGCGATACAACGCCTTTTGCATGTATATTTACCTTTATATTCGTTATTAGATTCTAATTAAATGGCCAATTATTATGTCTTTCACCCAGTTAGCAAAATGTAGTGACTTTGCATCATCACTCATACTGCGAAAATTCAATTTGCTGAATCGTGACTTGACTCGTGACTTGACTTGACTTGACTCGACTTGACTCGAGTCA
>ATSW01032752.1:0-12982 GCA_000444245.1 Botryllus schlosseri
TAAAGAATACATCGTTGTCTTGTCAAAATCTAGCAGGCGTACGGGGACCATCTTGATTTGATGAGTTTATTCTATCACAAAAGACAAATCCGTGTGAACTTGTTAATGCGGTAATGTCGGTAGCAAGTATAGAAACGCTTTTACACTCTGCTCAATAACAATGTAGCAATACTCCGGTCTGGCCTAGACCGTTGAGGCGTAAGCTTATATTCCCTTTCCAGTCCTCGTCGAAATTGTTGGCAAGGCGACGGAAGGTATTGATTTTATGGGATTACTATATCATTTGATTGCTCCAGTTGTTATATAATAAGCGACATTTAAAAAGTCGGTATGCACTTCAGCATTGTGGCATAATGTGACCCGAGTCGTCGCTAGGTATCGTGTTGTACATTAATGGTAGGGTTACCATATTTTGGAAATCTGAAAATATGACACTTTTTCAGAATTTTTAGACTAGCAAAACCGGAGAGGAATTCTCAAAAAACGGTAAATTTTTCTCACTTTGTGGTCGTTTGACTAAAAAAAAGGTCAACTGTCCGCCCAGCTCCCGAAATACCCGCCGGAGCGTCACTTCGGTGCTGATTTACGGCATATCAGTCGCATTTTGCTATAAATATTCCCTACATTCTCAAAAATGAGGACAAAAGGGCGTCCTCCGAGGACACTTTCAAAAAAGTCAAAATGGAGGACAAATCCTCTTAAAAGAGGACGTATGGTAACTTTAATTAATATATATATATCACTTCACTGAAATGTAGGGTTGGAATTAGAAAAATGACGTCACGCGACGTCGTGAGGTTCACCACACGATCCCTAGTATAGAGTTCAACGACCTAATATTAAGTACATATTACAGGCCTGCATTCCAAAATCACGCCATACTAGGCTCGTATATCGAGTACGCCGGTCCGGTTTTCTACGGACAGCTTCCGTTGGTTTAACCTTTTTAACAAAATTTTGTCAACTTCCGCGGCAGTTATAGAAAAAGCGCGTTTGAACGTGTACTTTGTGGCGAATTGACCTTTTTAGGCGTCTCCGTATATTAGCCTATCACTCAAATCAAAAAGACGGCCGATTGCGAAAAAGAGGCCATTCGGTTCGGTTTATTAGCAATTTTATCAGTTCACTACACCACAAAATTTGGGATGTAGTGAAAAGATAGGAAGGTGTCGAAACGACTTGGGAGTAGTCTTTGAAATCAGACACCCACGCCCATTCGGGCGAACATTTTCGTTTTATTGAAAATATAAGACAAACCCTCATACGAGGGCATTTGGTATCCCTAACTAACGATGGCTACTTGGGCCACCTTTCACTACAACGTGATGGATCCATGTTTCGTCGCGTGGGACGGTACTGGACGAGGATAGCAAAATACCACCAATCTCACAAACTCATTTACTGCGTTCACCCGCCGCAGAGTTTCCAGTTTTGAACCAATCGTAACGCTACTTGATGATGACCTCTTCGCTGCCTTGGTAACCTAACGTGGCTCAGCCTGGAAGCTAGCCAAGACAGCAATCGCTTTCGTCAGACCCAAATATAGAACTAGTTATAGATATCCCAGAATCAACACGCGATTTCGTCCATCCAAGTCTGCTAATATGATTTGCTGACATTACTAATGTCTGTTAACGTGAACACCTGAAATATGTGCTCGTACACCACACTACCCCTAACGTAGTTAACCAGGCCCAGAAAATCGTAGCGACTCCGTCAATCAACAGTCAAAACCAAACACAATCACGCCGCATTCGTCGTGTATTAAAGTTTACAATACGAAGGTAAGCGACCAATACAACTAAAGAGAGAAAGGAAGAAAAGCATAAGATTAAAACACATAACATAGATAAAACATGAAGCGGACATGACCGAAAAAAAGATATCACCAGAGCCTCGAAACGCGGCCCCGAGTCACGGAAGTCCCCAGGACCAGCTGCTTACGTCACATTCTGTGTTTCACGGAGTTTTGAGCACCAAACGAAGCACCGTTTTGTGAGACTTCAAACAAAATCAGATAATAGAATTTTTTTCAGTGTTACGCGACAGAATGAACTACAGACGCAGATTTTGGTTGCTTTATTGGGTTTGGACCATACTTGGACAACTAGAACATTTTCAGCTTTTCAGAATTAGATTAGAATCAGAATTACTGAATTCGCAAAAACTTGGAAGAAATACAACAAAAATTAAGGTCAGTTCATAATAAATCAGAATTCATTCTTATATAAATGAGAATGGCAAACGGCAAAAAATTAAATTACTGGGCATTTCCCCCTAATTAGTGTAATTGATATTAAAAGCATCTAGCCGTCCAAGTGTGGCCATTGGGTCGGGACCGTATTATCGAGATCACCTCCTACAGCACGGATGAAGAAATGAAAATAATAGTGAGCAGCATATTCGATGTAAAAAAGTGGAAATTTGACGATAGCAGCCTCGAAACGAATCTCACACGAGGGTTAGTTACCGCGGCTGGTAACAGCTGTTCAGTGCTGGGGTGAGATTGGATGAGTGTGTCAACAACGTGGCCGAGCCCACTAATCCATCGATAGTTTTGTAGTTACAAAATAGAAAGCGGTAATTAAAATAAATATAATAAAAACAATAAGGAAAATGAGCAACCGAAACCGAATAAAGTGTCTCAAACACATTCCGACGAATGTCAGCAAACGTTCCGCTACGAAAATAATAATACGTATCTTAGCGACGCAGAAGACGGGGCTGGTTTGCGTTACCGCGTAACGCGCAATTGTATCGCCAACGCGATTAGGCAAGTTTTTAAAAGCGGGATCATATCTGGGATGATGACATCACGTTTGAATTCAACACCGATTTACAATTCAATCGCGATACAATTAACAGAATGAAACTGAAATTTACAATGATCAAAACGCGTTTGAGTTGTATGCAGACAAATACTGTCACGCGAATAATAACAATCGGGGCGTTCCAAACGATAAACACGGCACCGTGTACGATTAGAAATGAAGCGAGGGATTATAATGGAGGCCATGGGTGAGAGAAAGCCGTGCACACACACGTCACAAGGCAGCGTAAAAAATGGCGCCAAACGAGCTTAAAGAAAAATAATCGAGGGAACTTTTCGAAACAGTATGAAACCATCGGAACGGAAAGCACTAAAAAGGAGGCCCTTCTCGGTAAAGCGTGGCAGAGTAAGCGTGAGAGAATGCTGTCGGCGAAATTCGCATGCATGAATCGACCGGGCGTTTCACAGAAAGCGATCAACAGTAGGCCGTCGTCTTTGTCGGAGGAATTTAAACTAGAATTTTGCTTGTGGAACTATACGCACCAGTATAGGCGCATCCAAAGTTTACAGCCACATCAAAATGCGTCATCGTTGTTTAAGGGGCTAAACGTCATTAGTGATACTCAGACATTCGACTCGGAGATAAATACTCAATGCAGAATCAAATCACCTATGTACTTAGATTTTGCCCAGCATTAGTCATTTAGAGCAGTGTATCGCCGCCAGAGACACGCAACAGCCTATTGCCATTTTCAAACTATTCCATGGGAACTGTACAGGGTATACCGTACAAGCCCATAGCGTGCCAAAGGCTCTCGTCTTGTGGTCGATACTCCGTAATGAAAAGAAAAAGTGCATGCGATCCGGGATGATTGGCCCGTGGGGCTTGTAGCCTTGATGAGGTAGGGCCCGCAGAATACAATTCGGCCAGGCCGTAACGTAATGGTAGTCAACCCGCCGGGAGAAAGTGTATAACTGTTTATGCAATACGTTTTTTTGCGAGGTAAACCACACGGTTCCAGGGCGGGGCTCCTGTAACTTGTCACATGACAAAGTCAACCCGTGTATCACCACCTTCCGGCGAGGGTAGAGATATGAATAGCACAGTGTGTTCCCATCGCCTTCAAAAACAAATAATTTACCGGGAACACCGGCCTGAACAGGGTCAGCACGTGGTCGACGCCGTGTGCAGCACATGACCATTCTCCCGCCTGTCGAATGGCAGCAATCCGTGGGACTCGGTGGGCGTGGACGCGCTACTGTGCGACGTAGAGTTGTCGCACATGTTCTCCCCTAGCCCAGACTCGAGATCGTACTCGTAAGACTTGGATTTCCGCCGCCCGGCACGATTCTTGTGCGTGACCGGGGCAGCATCCCGTTCGCTTCTCACAAACATCCCAGAGTCTCTAGCGCTGACATACCCGCCTCTCGACAAACTCTCATCAGACTCATTTTCATAGGAGCTATCGCTGCCGTATTCATTCTCTCTCGAAGACCGGGACAGCCCCGGTAGTGGAGACCGGGGTGCAGTGGTCGACATTGTGTTCATGGACCTCTCGTCGTTGCACGGGGCCTCGGCGCTGTCCCGTTCGAGCGGGATCAGGGGCCGGGTCTCTGGCGTGCCGGGCTGGTGATTTGAGTTTTGGTTTCGGTAATAGTCGTTGCCGTTGATGCCGATGCCGTTGGGCTGGGACGGTATTGGGGATGTCCCTGGGTCGTCGCACGCGTATGATGCGTCCGTGTGTTCCGAGTAGGTATGTCCCGTCTGCATCGGCGGGTGGCTGCGGATCGGACTGCAAATGAAAATTGATTTTAACTGAGTATTCTGCGGACTAGTTTTCTGGGATCCAAAAAAAGCCATTGACGATCTTGGTGTTTTTAGTTCAAGGTCATCGAAATTTTGTCTATATCGCAGGAATAGGAATAGGACGTTATAAATTTTTGTCCTTGATGTTTTGCGGCATATACACTGGCTCATGATACACAGGCACTACACACACACGATCTGTACATATGCATACCATGTGCCGTTGGACGAGGAAGGTGCAGATATAGCCTTGTAAGGCTTATAACTCTTGCACCGCCCCTCTATGCTATCCTGACAATGCTGAGCGCTAAGCGGTGAAGCCACGGATACCGATCATATCTTTGGTCTGACCCGGCCGGGGATTTTAACCCATGACCTACCGATCAAGAAGCCGGACGCTCCACTATTTTACGCTATCTTGCATCAACTAAAATCAGAGTAAAGTATTTAGAGCATTTCATTTTGCTTTCATCGGTCAGTATGCAAAATTAGCATTTTAGCATCACGAACTGTTGACTGTTGGAAGTATGTGCAGTATGCAATGAAAACTACTTCAGTCAGCAAAGCAAGCGGACTAAATCTACTTGAGTAGCATGGAAACCTACAAGTGCTTTGTTACCGATGACCTTTAGCTTTTAGGGGGGATAGGATATACCAGGCTTGATAAGTTTCGGAACGACTGCTCTGAATATATACAAACACCACTCTCTACTCTACAAAATCTAAGTTTCAAGAACAGTCGAGGCAGAAACAGTTTATAACCGTAACCGCTCAAGTAAGCAGTACAAGGAGACAAAATCTACTAGAGAACTTAACTCAATTAGAACAAGAAAAGCGCAGTGCTACGTACAATTGATCTTCGTTTCCATAGTAGCTGATTTCCAGGAATTGGTTGTTGACTTCGCCTTCACGCAGCAGCAAGTTTACCAGCTCCCGAAATTCCGGCCTCATTCTCGGATTGTACTCCCAGCATATCTTCATGAGGTCGTACCTGCGGATAGAACGGCACGATTGAAACCGCGACTGCATGTTTTGTTGACGGGGGCTCTCGGTTGTAGACTGCGTTTAATCACACAAACTGAACCGATTATGTTGTATCTGTATGTGTACAGGTTACACTATGTATCACGTTTTTATGAAAGTTTTCTTAATGATGTTATAGTCTTGCTAATTTGGGACGCTGAATCGCTATCGTCGATCATTTACTCATATAGGCCCGTAGCTATGGGACGGCGATAGGGTCAGGGCTAAGCTATACTTTATATACAGACTTGACAGTAAACTAACTAACGGTTTTTCCAGTAGTTCTAGTTCCAGTTGCGAATTTTGAAAAGCGAGTAGTTCTGGTTCTAGTTGTAGTTGCGGATTTTAAAAGTGAGTATTCAAAGTTCTAGTTGTAGTTTTTAAAAATGAGTATTAAAAGTTGTAAAGGCATTTGCGGATTTTGAAAAGTGACTATTTAAAGTTTTAGTTGAAGTTGCGGAAAGCAAGTAGTTCTAGTTCTAGATGCAGATTTCTAAAAGTCAGTATTTAAAGTTGTAGTTGTAGTTGTTGCGGATTGAAAAAAGTGAGGAGTTCTAGTTATGAATACACCAGTTTTTACAAGTCTGTTTGTATAGAACAAATAGGAGCTTTGGGCTGTGTTTATTCATGCACATGGAAATTGATCATGTTGTATCTGCAGAGGTTATTTAAATGCGGACCAATAAATCGACGCGAAATTAGGGCTGAGCACAACCAAAACACTCAGGTGCTTGATTTCCCCTGGGCCAACGCAACACGCGTGGATTCAAGTTCGAAATTAATATCATGGGACGGGGTCTATCTGTAACGATGAGTATCGACGCGACTCACAATTTAGACGGGCAATCTTTTGGCTTCTCCATGTACCCTCCGTCGATGACGAATCTCGTGACCTCGTCGTGCTGCTTGCCTTGGTAAGGCTGTTGCGCCAAGGTCGCAATCTCCCAGACGACAATGCCGTACGACCAGACGTCGGACCTCGAGTTGAACACCCCGTCTTTCAGCGACTCCGGCGCCATCCAGCGAATCGGAAGAAAACCTTGCAAGATTTTTCGAAAATTAGGTAATCGGCCGACAGCGATTACGCCCCAGGTTCTTCAAGAACTGTTGTTCCCCACGTTCGGAATTCAAAAACTATAATTCCCTTTGCGCCAATTTCAAATAAATAAAAAATTCAACGAAAAACATCGGAAGCAGCACGCAGAGTTGATCATTGACCAAGTCCTACCTTTCCAGAGCATTAAAGCTGATTTTGCCGAATTGTTATGGTGTTTGACTACTTTCACCTGACAGTCTACAATTTTTGGGGGCAGAACTAGAGTTAGCGATTCAAGTTGTGGACTCTTTTCTATTTCTCCTCAAGCACTGATGATGAATACTCGAAAATTGAATAACATATTCGTAAGAATAATTTCGGATGAACTCGTTAGGGGTAATCGTCAGCAACTAGTAGATAATTCGGCTTTATTTCACTATAAATATACTATTCAACTGTTTATTGAAGTTCTGTACTTCCGAGAAGCTCTTCAAATACTCTGGAAGCATGCAACAAACCGGTCTCACCTCTGCTTTCCTTCCTGTAGTAGTCACATTCGTAGACCTCGCGCGCCAGCCCAAAGTCTCCGATTTTCACCGTCCCCGCGTCGTTGACCAGACAGTTTCTCGCGGCCAAGTCGCGGTGGATGAACTTACGATCGGACAGGTACAGCATGCCGTCCGCCACTTCCGTGGCCATTTGCAGTTTCGTTTGTAAGCTCAGCGGGTCCACCACGACAGGCTTGCCCTGCGATTACAGACGGGCGAAAAGGTTTACGGTGGAAATTTGACTGAAAACCGCGGTTTTGGGCTCGGAGAGATAAAGGTGCTTCATCCCGCTTCTCAAATTGTTACGGGTGTGGCTGTCTTTTAATGCCGGAACTAATTTGGTAGTCGATATCGAGCCATGGCAACTTCATGTTCTTTCGATTATAATTAAATTTATCATATTTGGCACGTAACAATTTCTAGACTAGTGGTTCTCAACCCCCAAAACCCACCCCCACGCAACAGAAATCGCAAAAGCGACTCAAAATTACCTCGACGTCCTCGCGTTGCAACCGAAGATAAGTCTTCAAGTCCCCGTTAGCCATAAACTCCATAAGCACCATTGGGTTGGGCACCTGGGACACGACACCCAGCAAGCGGACGACGTGACTGACCTCAAAAGCCTTCATCATGTCGGCTTCTTTCAAAAAGTCGCATCTGGCAGGAGAAAGGGGAGTAATTAGCTGGCGCGAAACAGCGGTGATATCGCTGGGCCGCTACACCCACCTCATATTCATGCTGGCGCCGTCGTGCAGCTGCTTGATGGCCACCCTCGTTTTTGTCTCTCCTTTCACAACACCTTTAGCGATTCCGACAAATACCTGGAATTCATGTTATTTTCAGCCACTGCACAAGACTGGAGAGCAGAATTAGACAAATCGATAATTATATGATTTGATACAAACTAAACTCTATTTTAGTCGTGTTTCTTTCTAACTCGGAAATCAGTTCAAGTTCAAAGTTTTTGCGAATTCAAATTCTAAAAGGTGAAAATTTTCTAGACGTGGAACTACGCCAGACATGGGCGTGGTGTCTTCATTATTCACGTCGAGCAGTGTGCTGCATGACCATCGCCAACCAACATTTCATGTGAACATGTCAAAATCTACAGAGTACCCTCGCGATTTTCACCATTTACACAGGCCATTGGTTAAAGTTCCATGGGGGAGCACAATCGATGTGTTCAAGGGGAGCAGCCGTCGGCTATGCTCATGGGGAACGTCTCTCACTGTCGACAAGAAAGCACACTAGACCCGGCTACGACGAAACAACGTCGCAGGTTACCTTGCCGAAAGCTCCGTGTCCGATTTCCTCCAGGACGTTCACGTTTTCGACCAGGACCTCGTACTCGTCTGGCTCGTACTTGTAGAAGGAGTAGTCTGGGTTTTTGTCCCCGGGGTAATCGTTGCCGGGGTGTTCTCTCTTTTGCCTGCATAATCACAAAGTAATAATTTGTTTCACGGCTCGTCATGGCGTACTGCAACAGCAACAATCCGCGATTGTGATCCAATGAAGGTTAATACCGCGTGTGTATATCATGCCATACCATGTCGCATATAGCCCGCGTATGTACCCAAGTCACACACGCACATTACTAGAGAACGTTCATTTTACAAAGCTACCTTGCTAATTTCCGAATAAACTACGCATGTCTGAGTAATATCTGGATTGCAGACCTCTCGAGACCTCAGGAAAACAGTATTCTCAAATTAAGTAGCCTTGACAGCTACTATATTATGTTAGCTCTACTTCTGCAGAAAACAACTGCAGTACATACCTGAACCGGACGTAGAACAATATGCAGACCACCGCCACTATGATCACTATTCCCAGTATCGACGCGACAGTGATGGTGATACGGTAGTTGTTTCGTCTCAACTCGAGGTCAGTAACTTCGAAATAGAACGAATGCGATGTGAGGCCGTCTCCTGCAAAAGAGATTTCAATTTTAAACATTGTTAACAATTAGCAGTACCAGGCGGAAAAGCACGAGAATGACAAATGTCTAAGTAGCCACTTGCAATCGGGTAGAAATTTACAGACCTGCGAGCGACACGGGAGTAATCGTGCCTGTGTATTCGCCGCTCGGCAAGTCTTTGGGGGCCGCCAACACTTTCGACACTTTCTTGTCCTTGTCGGCCGTCGTGTTGACGTGAACGCAGAGCGTCTCCAAAACGTTGCTCTGTATCGACAAAAAAAAATGGGTGTCAATGCCGTGCAGAGGGATGCGTATCAATAATGCCAGGGAAATAGAAAAGTCAACACTTTGAAAACGACCGTTTTGATGAAATAGAGACAAATGAGCACAATGACTTGAGTACCCAAATCCGAATCGTGCGTGTGTGTTTTGTGTTATGTGTGGTGTTAAGTGTTGTGTTTTGTGTTTCGTTTTGTGTTGTGCTATGTGTTGTGTTATGTTATGTGTTGTGTTATGTGTTGTGTTTGTTATGTGTTGTAATGATTCAAGTCGAGTCGAGAGAGATGATATTTTCGAGTGCTGAGGGTATACACCTCTTTTCACTAATAGTTATATAGCAACAAGATCAGTCGTGTCACAGCATCTCAAACACAGCACAAAGCTAGGCACGAAAGTGAAAAATACATTTTCGTGAAGTCCTGATCGAGCCGCAACATTGTCAAAAAGTGCAATGAAATAAGTAGTACTTATTAAGTACGGTAGGAAATCTACCTGTTTATCTTTAACGCTATGCGTTGCAGGCGCAAAAAGGAAAATATTTACACTTCTTGAATCATCCATACTGTCATCAAACTCGACTCGAAGCCGAACAAGGAACAAACCTCTTTGTCGCTGCTTTTTATTTCGATTTGAAAGTTTTTGATGTAAGCGTTCGGATCTGGAGGCATGTCCCACTCCAGCGCCACTTTGTCCTAGAAACAGAGGAAGATGTCACACTCAGCGATTCCATATCAGGGTCTTGGAAAGTCCATTGCAGCCAGACTCGCTAGTGGCGCTCGTAAATACTGGCATGAGCCATATTGACGCAATATAATCACAAACACATAGGGCGATAGCTCAAGTTAAGAAAGCCCTTCTTCCAAAGGGTTTCCTATCACATTTACTCTCTGCAACAAAGCAAGATACAGATGTGCCTAAAGTAGTCAGCGCTACTATAGTAGAAGTAGAAGCAACGACGTAAATTTCAATGGGTATAAAAGCTTGGCGTCTCACATCGTTGTATCCCCTTTCCTTCCGCAAGACTCTCACGTCACCCGGTATTTTATCTTTGCTTTTGTCCGGCGCCGTACGTCGCATCACCATCGCTTCGATACTGCATGCCGTGTAGCTCCCATTTTCCTCTTGGCCTTTTGGTATTTCCTTGATCGGAAACGTCAGGTCCGTCCTAGACTTGGGGTCGGATGCGTGATTGCAGGCGTACACCTGGATGCTGTACTCCGAGAAATGGTGGAGCCTGAAATGCGATGGCGACATTCGGTCAAAATTTATCTCTTTTTTGACAATGAAAATTTCGTATTTGAATGATGTATTCATATCAACATAATCCTGAAATTTCACACCGGTGACATCATATTTGATGATACAATCGTCCATATACATTATACCACGTTCTTTCCGATTCTCTACTAGTTGACGATTACCCCTGACGAGTGTCAGTGTCATGTTTATTTCAATATGAATATATTATTCAATTGAATATTGAAACTCTGCACATTCAAGAGTCGCTTCAATTGAAAACTAATGTAAAACCCAAGGGCTACATTTACGTTGAAAAAAAATCAGTTTGATGCCCCAAAGTAACTGAAATCATAAAAAGTCCTCCATAAGAATTTTCTCATTAGTTAATGGGCACAATGGGTCTGGTAATTTCCGAAGCATATACCGCGGGGGGTCTTTAACCGGGGTTCACAGACTAGTTTTAAGGGGTCTGTGCCAAGCCAATGTTGAGAGTACAATTATAAATTATAACACCATACCTTGTTATTTATAAGATATGTCCTCAGTTTTGACTTGATGTAATAGTGATGAGGGTTTATTTATTTTTTAGATAAATCCACACATTTTTACTCAAAGTTCAATAACTTCCACGCAACCACCCAAAACAATTTAGTGGTCCACGCTATAGAGAATTCAATAACCCCTGGCTAATGTCTCAAGTTTTAATTCGCCACGCCGCTTGAAAAATTTCAAGACATAACTTGAATATAACCTACCCTGTCAACGTGGCGGTCTGGCCCGATACAACCATGCGGTATTTGGGGTACTCTTTCGCCACGGGCACCGACGCGTCACTTTCATTACCGGGAGGTGCGTCTGTCGCAACTGAATCTAAAAACATGATATCATAATGATACGATTCCAGCTATTTTTCTAGCAGTCCAGACTTGACTCACCTGTGGAATTTGCCTCGATGGAATAATTCGAAGGTCGCTCGTACAAGGACCTCTTTTTTCTGTAACAAAGCACGGTGTCGATGACGAGACGGTTTTATGAGGAAATTGAAAAACAATTCATTCATTTCATGTAAGGAACTTGTCTTATACACATGGTATGTCATACCGTCCTTATTTCTTAAGATTTGTCCGTATTCTGAATGGTGATGTCTTCTAAAACTACGTTCTCTTTATTTTATAAAATTCGTCCTTATTCAGTCATGAGTTTTTTCTTTTTTATTGAGCAACATACATAACGTTCCATTCGGCGGAAACGTTAGAATTATGCGTCTGAAATTTCTTTTGTTTTCAAGCCTCTGAATGTCCAGTGTAACACGGATTAAGTGAAAGAAGATCTCGCATACCTGAAAGGCACGTTAACTTGGATGGATAACTTACCTAGCGATATTGCCTTCCATGATTGGTCCATCGTCATAAAAATCAATAGTTTCCGGGTCACTGAATACAGAAGGGATCAAATTACACGATTCATTATCAAACACGGACCAGGATATCAACGCCGACAACGGATTTTGAGAATATCGTCAGAAAAAGGGACAAATAACGTTGTTGTAAATTTCAATGTAGGCCAGCCACTAGATTGTACTTACGGTCGGAAAAGGTGGTCCT
Organism: Botryllus schlosseri; assembly: GCA_000444245.1. Taxonomy (NCBI): domain Eukaryota; kingdom Metazoa; phylum Chordata; class Ascidiacea; order Stolidobranchia; family Styelidae; genus Botryllus; species Botryllus schlosseri. The sequence continues at coordinate 12,225 of ATSW01032752.1, forward strand.
GCAGAAAATTCTCAAACATGGTCGATTCCTTCGCGTGCTCCACCTTGTTTTCGAGCGGCACCTTGGCTTCGCAGTCGCAAGTCTTCGGACACTAGACAAAAACATTCGTTCGCCAATCAATTATTTAACAGGGAAATTTGCGCGACCTTTTCCGTTCTTATTTCGAAATTATAGAAACCACAAGCGATTTTAAACAACCGACCTGTTTTTCGTCGTCCAAAGCCGGCGTGCTGACGGTAGGCTTTACGGTGGCCGGGTTATGCTCCATCTCTACGCTGGGGGCGATACCTGCAGAGTTAACGTACCACGTTACACAGATTCCCAATCGTGTAGTCTTAGGGTTACAGGTGAATTCAACACTTGGTTAATTCAGGATTAGAAACGTAACACTGTTATTATTATGCAAGAGATGCACCGATATTGTATTAATAACTTCACACAAATTCATGCTTCATCGAATAGGCTAGGAACGTGAAGTTGTGATATACGGCACTAAGTGAATTTGGCCTTGGAAATACAATCACCATTATTATATGGAAAGGAAGTAACAATATTGTCTAAACAATTTGTAAAATGATTGTCTCGTTGAATATGAATGTGAAATAAAACATTATTATCACAGAAGTGATGAATTCAAAAATAAATGTTGCACTAAATATAAGCGAGAACTATTATTATGCAAGCAATGCAGCGATCTTGGGTTGACTTTTACTTTCAAACTGTACTGGCTACTTGATAAAATGGTTAGGTTCTGAGAC
>ATSW01032799.1:0-10721 GCA_000444245.1 Botryllus schlosseri
GATTTGGACTAGGATTTCAACCTCATATCGAAAACAGGGCCGTGATTTGAATGCCATTTGTGCAGTCGTTTATTTCATAAACTATATTGCATTGCACCAACGTTATCTCAATTCACCAGTGTACACGGCGTAATTTGTACTTCACTGCTATTTATAAAGTTATCTATAACGCTGAGTACCGTGCTGAGTGGGCACGACCCTCACACATATATTATATGTACGATCTAATATCTTACTGTACACTCTGAATATGGGTAATTAAAATCGAAAATGTGATCCCTGAATGCTGTTTAAATGATGTGTAGTTCGGGCTGGTAAATTTCAGCCACGGTGATAAATGTTGACGCTGATGATCAATGCTGATTCAGAAGTAACGCTTTCGAAATAGTTCAAGTTCAAGTTTATTCATAAAATTTCATCACTTCAAAACATCACAAGATTGCAATACAATGAATGATAGGAAGAGGCCGAAACGACTAGGGGTAGTCTTACGCTGGACCGTAACTGCCGCACCCCAAACCACCCAATTGGTGGGGGGCGAGCTCGAAGGGGGCCCAAAATTACTTCGTGAATTAGCATAAATTATAAAGTACTGTTTGAAAATTTATGCGACTTTTCAAAATTTTCAAGTTGCCAACTATCTTGATTATTTGTTACTCTTCCCCCAAGAAAAAAACCACGCAAGATTTATAGAAATGGGCATATCGGCGTTGGTCAATACCGTGCCACGACGCACCAAGACTTATAACGATTTAGGACATATTACATGCGACTCCGAGAAGTGTGCCAGAACGGTCGGCAGTGCGAAAACTTTGGCCGAAAAGGACTGCCCTTACGCTGATCGAAAATTTCGTTATATATACAAAATACGTACAGGTTTAATTGTCCATAGGCGCCTAAATGGCTGGCGCCGAATGTTTCTTTCTTGGCAATCCGAACCTCAGAAGACGAATTCCATCTCGCAGGGAAAAATTATAGGCCAGTGAAAAATTACTAATTTGAAATCGTGTGCGTCTTTTAGTTTAGTACGTTGGGCCGATTCTATATTTTTTGATATAGCAGACAGGAGGTCACGAAATAACATCATGTAACGAAGTCATACCAACGGGTCCGCCCGCCCGAAGATGTTTAATTATTATTTACGAGCCCTACAGTTTCCAAGACACCTCACTCAGCTCTACCGGTAAATCTGATAGCGTGAGCAGAGAGGAAAAGAAATTGATAGCAATATATATGCAATTCCCGATCTTATTGACCGATTTTATCATGAATTATCGAAAATTTTCGCGTCAGGCGCTGGCTCACTAAGCAGTACAGCTAATTTCGTGGCCAAAGCGAACAACATGATGGAGGGGGGCGGTTTATCGATTTCGATCCTGCCAACGGGTCTACGCCCGAAGATGTTTAATTATTATTGAGGGCTCCTACCTTTTCAAATACACCTCACTCAGCTCTACCGGTAAATCTGATTACGTGAGCAAAGAGGGGAAAAATTGATAGCAATATATATGCAATTCCCAATGATACTGACCGATTCAATCATGAAATCTTGAATTTTTTCGCGCTTCGCGCCTTTAGGCGCGTAAAGCTGGGGCTCACTAAACGGACACCCAAAGTTGATGACAAGTAGCGGCAAAGAGCGTATAGCCAAAGGGGGTCTGGGGGGCTTCGCCCTCCGGAAGTCCGGTTTATCACCCTATGGGGGGCCCAAGACCAACGTTTTGGGGGGGCTGGCGAAGTCCTGTTACGGCCCTGGTCTTACGATCAGACACCCACCTGGGCCTAGGTGATGTAAAGAGGAGGCATGCACACTGAATGAAAGTAAAAGAAGCTAATATAAAGGGGCAAGTGACGGAAGGCGAGATCGATATGTCAGGTCGGGGTCCGGTAAATGGTGAGGACTGACTAGTATACACACACTAGAAATAGAGATCACTAGCGTGGCATGAGATGATGTCTATAAATCATCATCATCATCATCATCATCATCATCATCATCATCATCATCATCATCATTGGTTTATTAGCAATTTTCTCAGTTCAATACACCACAAAAATGCGATAAAATGAAAAGACAGGAAGATGTCGATGCGACTTGGAGTAGTCTATGGAATCAGACACCCACCTTGGCCTAGGCGATGTAAAGAGTTGGCATGCACAGAGCCAGACATGGGGTAATCGCGATTAGTAATCGTAATCGATTACGACGATTACAGCTTATTCAAGTGATCGTAATCGTAATCGATTACATTCGAAAAAAATCCGAAGTAATCATAATCGTAATCGACTACTTCCCATATCTAATCGATTTCTTTGTGAAAGAACGATTACTTTTTATTTGTACAAGGACTATGACATAACTGAACATGAACAATTGAACATTCGTGAACAAGGTAGAGATATTATACCAGGCTCGTGATAGCATAAACGTCTGATTTTCAAATGCAATTGCTCATTATTACGTCAGAAGTAGCCTATTAGCTTTGCTAGTCATTGCGTAAGAAGTATCCACAGCAAATAGATATATTCGATGTACATTGTACAATGTACGTGTACGTACATTAGTCTGATTGTAAGAACACCCGACGTGCTGTATATCAGGTTATCAAAACGTTCCACACGCCAGTACCTCGCAACAGGATAATTAATCACCACTCTGCCTAGTTTAAAATAGTAACTTGTGTATTGGTGTTTGGTTATACTTATAGTTAAACGCAGTTTGACCGATGCTGCTTGGCGAGCAGTAGGCCTATGTAGTACGTACGTACACCGGACAAAGACTTGAAATTTTGTACCCGTCAAATAAAACATTGCGATTTCCACAACGAAGCATTGAAAATCAACAGCTGCATCATAACCGAGCCGTTTTTGCCGTTTCTCGTAACGGCAGCTTGCAGTACTTTATCTGTATTAAGTTGAAGGCAGAATTTTATTTTCTCTGCATCTTATTCTCATGTGACTCTACTTGTAACGGGCGCCAATCCTCATTTCACAATTCTTTACTCAACATTGGGACCTGCCGTCATAGCCGTGGGCTTATATATCATGTTAGCGTGGGTTGTAGCTAGAATCAGGATCAAAACAGCAATTCGTCCCCCAGTCCAAACGTTGGTCTTTGGCACTCATAAGGGTGATATTTTCAAGTTGAAGACTGAATTTCGTCAATAATATTGGTAATCGCATTTTATTATTATTAATTTTTAATCCTCTCTCGGCCCCGATGTTCAATTTACCTGTAGATCTGGGGGCACGTAATTCATAATTATACCGTCTGGTATCCTGCTTTACTTTAGTGTATGCTGTTCATTCGTGACCTCCGGTCTGTTATATAATCAAAAGATATTGTTGTATCCCAAACGTAGCAGACTAAAAGAGAAACTTTCGTGAGACGCAGACACAAATTGTCATGTCTTTAATGCTCTGTGGGTGCCCGGGTGGCATTTTGATTGTGGGCTCAGATTGGAAGGACCGTGGAGTATTAGTCACGCCCACGCAGCGCGGCTATTGACAATGGACACATACCCTAAGTTTCGGCCAAGGTCTTTCTTTAGTAGCACACTTCGTGAAGTCGCGTATAGGTCGAAACTGCATATGTCTTTTGGTGCGTCGTGGGACGATATTGACTGGAACCTAAATGCCTATTACTATAAACTAGAGTTGCATTTAAAACAAAAATCAATTTAAAGCAAACATAGTTGACTCATGTTTTTTTAAGCCATGACGTCACGAATGTGGATTGACATTGACGAAAATATATAGGCTAAATATAGCTCCTTTGACGAGATATCTGTCCTATAACTGTTGAAGGGTTATAACCATCCCATATCGATGTACGTCGGCTAAATCGGGTGGTTATTGTCCGTATAGGCTCATACAACATGTTTTTTGAAAAGTATTTACACAATTATGGCATAATTTTACAACCTAAAAAAATACAATTTTGTTTTTTTTTCCAAGTCTTTGTTCAAAACATGTTTTAGACAAAGTGTTTCAAACAACCATTTATTTTAAATGTATCCCTACTATAAATAATGTGGGCTATGCTTTTTTGTTGAGGGGAAGACGTATGCATTTCAAAATAAATCAAGCTTATCTAGAGACAATTTTCTAGTCAATTTAATCTCTCGAAAATACTCAATAATTTATGTTGGTCTACGAAACACTTTGAGTCCCCTTCGAGCTCGCTCCTCACCCTATTGGGAAATTTGGGCTGCGGCAGTCATGGACCGTGCAAGAATGCAAATAGTCGGATGCGATAAATCGTCCTCTATAAAAATGGGCAATAGGTAGGCTACATTATGACGCAGCAAGCAAATGACGCATCTTTTTTAAAGGAAGTTTGTTATCTCATTAGGCCTTTTCAGCGCAATCCATATATTGTCTTCCAATATAACTTCTAAGATGCAGAATAAATGTAATCGTGAGTAATCGTGATTACTTTTACAATGTAATCGTAATCGTAATCGACTACTTCCTGATTTTGCTGTAATCGTAATCGCGTCATTCAGAAGTAATCGTAATCGCAATCGATTATATTCATGAAGTAATCACCCCATGTCTGCACAAAGCACATTGAATGAAAGTAGGCTGCGTATCAAGAACCGACTGGGCGTTATACGCCAGATCGTGGAAGGCTATACGCTGTGCTCTACTGTTTTCGGTATTTTATGTTATACATTTCGCACCTACGGTACACGAGTTTGCGAGCTCCAAATACTCCGAAAACCACGGATTTCTGGTCGAGTTCAGATTTTCCTCCAAAGTTAAATTCAGGAAGTATGGTCGAAATGCTTTAAGCTCTTGCGCCGCCGGCTGAAATCCCACCGCGCCTGGAACACAAGAAATTGTGCGAAGCCGTAGTGTGACGAAAAGCAGAAAGGATACAAAATACCGTGCATAGGGGTGTCATCGAAATGGTAGTTTGAAAGAGGAATTTCATTGGTCCAGCCATCGCTACCAACCCACAAGAGGTCTGTCGCTTTATCCATGTATTTTGCCGATGCGTTCATCAGCCTGGACGCCGAAATGCTGTTTGTGAACATCACCACGACTGTTTTGAACAATATTGTATTTATCGTCGGTGAGATATTATTGCAGTCTCAGCGAAAGAAGTGTGTATACTGTATATTCACAAGGCGGTAGACGACATCAAACCATACAGCGGTGGTTTCCAACCTCTTTGAACTCGCGGCACTCTTTGAAAATGAACATTTTTTGCCTTACGGCACCTGCAAACTACCAGAACATTTAGCAGAACCCACAGTAGTAATGAGGTGATATCTGACGAAGTACTTCTACTTTTTCGCAGCCCGAAGTTTCAACGAGATCGCAGCAGGTCAGTTATGTTTTAGCAGATGTAATAGCTAAAAATCCAAAACCGCGCACCGAAACAGCGGAAGTTGTTTTTCTGACTTGCACTAGAACTGTAAACAAATGTTTGTGACCATAGCTGTGGAAGAAATGAAAACGATTCCAATGTCAAATGATACTATACGTAGACTTATTTGTGACATGTCCGCCGATATAGAAGATACCGTAATTTCTTCTCTGGAGCAGAGCAAAATCTACTTCAGTGCTCCGAAAAAGGTAGATGTATTCGTCGAGTTTGCAAACTAGAACATCACTTCCAAAGGAGTTCATTTCTCGCTGGTGATTAGGAAGACAACGAGGATTTGAAAACTGCATTGTCACGCAGGCGCCGCCATGACTTCTATCCTCTGCGATCAGTAACCGTGCTGTGCAAACCTGAATTCAGTCCTTAGAGCACGCAATGGCATAGCAGCAATTTTGATTTGTCATATGTACAAACTTCACATCAAGTCTGATTTAGATTATTGATCGTTTGCTAGACCAGAAGTATTTTGCACATAATTTCAAATCTCTCGCCTCACACCTGCGAGACGTAAATGGCACACTAGTGTGCCGCGGCACACCGGTTGAGAACCACAGCGGCCTACAGCCTACAGTGTTAGCGAAAATAGTGTGTATTTACACCCGTGTACCACCACCGATACACGGGTGTGAATATACACTAGAGATGAGCAGATTTGATATTTCAATGTCCTAATCCAATCCAAATCCGAAGATTCAACTCCTAATCCTGGTCCTAATCCGGAAAGTTTTGTATATTCCAATCCTAATCCTTACCTAATACGTTATAAACTTGGAATTCCTGTTGGAAAGCCCACATCTTATGCCTATAATTCTCTAAAAAGAAATAAAACGCATGAGTGCCGAAGTACATGATGTAACCCGAAAATCGGTAAATCCAATACAAATCCTAATCCATTTTTTAAAAATATGAAATCCTAATTCAATCTTAATCCGACAAAATTTCACAAATCCGGTTTTCCTAAATCCTAATCCTAATCCATGCTCATTTCTGATATACACCCATGACATATACTAGTGATTCTCAAACTTTTTCAGATACGCCACCCTTCTTGCCAGTGAAAATCCACATAGGATTTATGATCGCGATATGATTCTGAGGTAGGTTCTGTTTTCCTGTACCACCCTTTTCGGCTCTTTGGGTGTGAATACACACTATGTTCGCTGAAAGTTGGTGGTCTCGCATCTCAGTAGCCTTGGTCTACCTTGCGGTAGAGTATACCGCTTCAATCAGAATTGATTTCGTTATAGCGATGTTGTGGCATCGTGTTACCCACGTGGTTGTCAATCTTTGTGTGGTTCTGGTTACCTATAATACCTACAATATAATTTGACTTCAGTTTGAGAATTGATCTATTCAGCTACCAATAACACTACGTATAGCAAAACCGGATAAAATTTTTGTTTGTTTCGATTTTGCAATTGCTTCCGGCTAATTTGTGGGCGCCGATTCGGAAAATGTCATTATTTTCCCGCTATCATCGAAAGTTTACCCTATGTCGGGTGAGGATGGGGTATGGGGGTAGGGCTAAACTGTTCTACATACTGAATAGCGCAAATCGGATTTAGTATCATGTCACCATTGCTGACCTGTGGGCTCAGTCTCCCATACATCGATTTGAAGAACTGAAGGAATTTCAAAGCTCCAGGGTAGTAACCAAGTCACAAGGCTCCGAGTCACAAGTCAATCTCACTTTTATAGTTTTGACTCGAGTCAAGTCGAGTCATTTTTAGTTCACCACCGAGTCAAGTCCGAGTCCAAGTTAGCGAGCAGAGAGTCGAGTCCGAGTCATGGTATTATGACTCGGATCCGAGTCCCAAGTCATAGCGTTGACAGCTCAGATTCGCGTTATAGTCTTTGTTTAAACCACTTTTTATAACTATGTTTGGTGATATTAATAGTTCGCATTTAAAATACACTAATTTTCCTCACCTTTAACAGTTTCTGGTCGTATTTTCAAGTACCAGTACCAATAGGCGATATACCAACAGCGTGGTTACTTTACTATTCTTCGAAGTGACAATGAAATGTCGGTCTTGGCCGTCTGAGAGACGAGTCAAATGATTTGATCCGAGTAATGCGCAATGACTCGAGTCCAAGTCGAGTCAATACACAGATTCAATCGATTTTAAGGGTTATGCTCTATAACACCGGTGCATAAAATGTCATGTGCATCGAAAGAGTGTTAAAAGAGCATAACCATTAAGATATAATTTTCACGCAAAACGAAATCATTATAATGAATATCTATTTCAGTATGACTTCTATTGCTCCCTTTTAGACACCAGTTCGGAACTGCGAGAGGCTTTACCCTGGAAGAAGCCATCGTATTGTTCGGTCTAAACGCAACAGCTAGATACCAACTGATTAATTACAATTGTGCATATAAATATTAGGGGGAGAATTGTCATTTCAGAAAAGCTGGGTATCTAATTCGAACCCCAACCTCCCCATGGACGCCACTGCACCCGACGTGCCACGAGAACAGTCACAAATTGACCACTGATCGGGCCTATGTAAACCACGGTAGCTAAGACCGGCGTGTCGTCACAAATCATATGTATATGTTAAGTGTGTATTTTGATCTCCGCGGAAAACCTGAAATGGCTCGCGGAACCCCTATTTTTTCATGGAACACCGGTTAATAACCCCTGGCTTAGAGACTACCAGAATGGGACTGAACTTAATAGTAACATGTTGCAGATATCGATATTATCTTGAAGGTCGGCTGAGGAGCTATTGTCATCATTTCGGCGGGGGGTTATGTCATAGGCCATTCTAATACTCCGGAGGGAGGCGAAAAACGATTATGAAAAGGGGTATTACATATCCGGCATATCCAAATCACAATTATTCAGAGAGTATTGCTAGTGCGATCCCGCCACAAAACGTAGGGTTATATCCAGGGCCGTAACTGCCGCACCCCAAACCCCCCCAATTGGGGGGGCACGAGCTCGAAGGGGGCCCAAAATTATTTCATGAATTAGCATAAATTATAGAGTATTTTTTGAAAATTTGTACAACTTTTTCAAAAATTTTTCGCGCTGCGCGCGGTTTCAAGTTGCCAAGTTTATTTATTATTGGGTACTTTTCCTCCAAGAAAAAATACGCAACATTTATAGAAATGGGCATATCAGCGTTGACCATTACCGCGCCAAGACGAACCAAGACGTATAAAGTCTTAGACCATGCAATATGCTACTCCAAGAAGTGTGCCAGAACGATCGGCAGCGAGAAAACTTCGGCCGAAAGGGACTGCCCTTATACTGACCGAAAACTTCGTTATATATACAAATTACACATAGGTTTAATTGTCCATAGGTGCCTGAATGACTGGCGCCGAATGTCATGGCAACCTGAACCTTAGAAGACAAATACCATCCCGCAGAGAAAAATTATATGGCAATGAAGAAATACCAATTTGAAATCGTGTGTACTTTTAGTTTAGTACGTTCGGGCGATTCTATATTTTTTGATATAGCAGACAGGAGGTCACGAAATAACATCATGTAACGAAGTCATACCAACGGGTACGCCCGCCCGAATATGTTTAATTACTATTTACGGGCTCTAAAGTTTCGAAGACACCTCACTAAGCTATACCGCTTAATATGAGTAGAGAGGACAAGAAATTTATAGCAATATATATGCAATTCCCGACCTTATTGACTGATTTATCATGTATTATCGAAAATTTTCGCGCATGGCGCTGGTTCACGAAACGGTACCACTCTAACTTCGTGGTAAAAGTGAACAACGTGATGGGGGACGGTTTATCACCTATTGGAAGCCCATGACTCAAATTTTTTTGGGGCCCTGACGAAGTGCTGTTTCGTTCCTGTGAACGGGTATACACCCGGAGATGTTTAACTATTTTTGAGCGTTCCTACCTTTTAAAACACACTTCACTCAGCTCTACCGGTAAATCAGATTACGTGAGCAGAGAGAGGGTAAAAATTAATAGCAATATATATGCACTTCCCGATCATATCGACCGATTCATTCATGAACTATAGAAATTTCTTCGCGCTTCGCGCGGTCAGCTGAGAATAGCCAACACACTAAATGGACACCCAATGTGGAGTTAGGTTATCAAAGTTAGGTATACCACCATATGGGGGGCCCAAGACCAACGTTTTGGGAAGGGGCTGACGAAGTGCTGTTACGGCCCTGGTTATATCGATGGTAACTATCATTACTCGAACATTCTGATCCAACTTCTACGTTTTATGTTTTCCCCGCCATTGTAATTGGAACTTCACGCTGGATGTAAAAACTCCACAATGAGCAATACCTCACAGATTTTAAGCGGTGTCTTATAAACCCCAGAAGTGGACCATGCTACAAGTCGGCTAACTACGGAATTGAAATGAAAAAAAAAATTGGCCTGATGTAAATGACCATAGTAGTCGACAAGCACCATGAATACCACAAACAACAACAACAAAAAACAGGAAATTAGAGTGTTCATTCCAACATGTACCTTTTGATTTTTCTGTCAGTAAACTCTCAACAATGTTTAGGAAATCCTGATCGGATGCAGTACGCGGAACCGGCTGAAAAGTGCCAATGCATATTCCTTCGTCTTCCGCTTGGTCTTGTAATTCTGAATTCGCACCACATTTTGTTACAGGCATTGACAGAAACAATGGAAATGTGCAGTAGGGGTCTTCAAAAATGACTTTTTTCTCAAATCGTACTGGCTACTTGATAAAATTGTTAGGTTACCTAATTCAAGCCTACACATCGAATTTGGTCCGATTCCAACCAGTATCCGCATTGCTACAGGAGAAGAAAGTTTCTATTTATTATATAAAAATAAATAACAAAAAATTTGAAAATTTTCTTTTCACCCCATGAAAGTGTTAGGTTGTCTATAGAAACGATGTTCACCAAATTTGGTTTAATTCCAAGCAGTGGAAGCGGAGTTATTGCCGTCGAAAAGTTTGGATTTGAATAAAATAGTATTTACGGTGGGCACCACTATAATAAATAGTTAAAGAATTGGTCACCGTAAATACTATTTTATTCATAATCCAACTTTTACCACGGCAATAACTTCGCTTCCCCTGGTTGGAATTGAACCAAATTTGATGAACATCGTTTCCATAGACAAGCCAACACTTTCGTGGGGTGAACAGAAAATATTCTAATGTTTTTTTATTTATTTTTATATAATAAATAGAAACTTTCTTCAACTGCAGCAATGCGGCTACTGGTTGGAATTGGAACAAATTTGGTGTGTAGGCTTAAATTAGGTAGCCTAACAATTTTATCAAGTAGACAGTCGGATTTGAGAAAAAAGTTATTTTTGAAGACCCCTAATGTG
>ATSW01032828.1:0-12445 GCA_000444245.1 Botryllus schlosseri
TTTTTTCTGTCAACCTGATGAAATTGTTGAGCTGTTTCCAGAGACGATGCAAAGTTATTGGAGTTTTTCGTTGATAATACTCGGATTATCCACCAATCAAGGATAATCCGAGAAATATCAACGAAAAACTCCAATAACTTCGCTTCTATTAGTTGAAATTGAGTCAACAATTCCATGGGGTTGACAGAAAAATTTGAATTTTTTTCTTAATTTTCCTGTTTAAATTAAAAAAATTAATTGGATCTGCGAATGCTTGTTAGAATTGAACCAAATTTGGTGTGCAGCGTTTTTTAGAGTAATCTGACAATTTGATAACTGAACGACTGGAATCCAGAAAAATAACTTATTTTTGAGCAGCCCTAATGCACATGCACAGTTGCACACTGAATGAAAAGTAATGCAGATCATATAAGACGCAAGCGACAAAATGGGGTGGCATGTGGCGGAGGGCGAGGTCGATGTTAGGTTTGTTGGTGTGTTTTTGGGGTTATTCATGGTGTTTGTCGACTACTATATGGTCATTTACACCAGGCCGATATTCTTCTTATTCTCCGTAATTGCCGACTTATAGCACGGCCCACCTCTAGGCTTTTGTAAGACACCGCTGACGCGGATGAGGTGACGAGGAGGAGCCTAGGTAAACCTCCAACACTTAGGAATCGGAATTCGGAAGTCGACCTCGAACCCGCACCCATTGGTGTTGCAGCCGCGGATTATACCACTGCGCTATCTCGCCACTTCTCGTCGATGTTTGGTCGTGGTCCGGTAATCCTGAAGACTGGCTAGTATTATTTTAGAAGAAATTGCTTGTATTTCGACTTGAATGTGGACATGTTCGGACGTTGTTGCCACTCGGGTATCATATCTAGAGTATATTCACACTGAACCGCCAGGAAAACATCTCCCCAAAATCTCTTGAATCATGAGGTTAGCCATACGCGTAGCCACTCATTCCCGTCAAATGATTTGCGAAAACGATTCTATAACTAACTTTCTATACCTACACATGATGCAGCAATACTAGAACTCTGTTAGTATCGAATTTCATTGAGATCTACTGGGGAAATAGGTTTGAAAACCCCTTTCCCCCGAGCTAGAGTCGTTTCAGCCTATACACCAATGATATATAATACCGTATATCATTTCTATACGCGCGGCTGGAGTCATGTCAAATGAGAAAGGGATTCACATATAGGACGCATGACAATATATTCAAGTCGAAATACAAGCAATTTCTTCTAAATTAATACCATCCAGTCTTCAGGATTACCGGACCACGACCTAACATCGACCTCGCCCTCCGCCACATGCCACCTGATTTTGTCGCTTGCGTCTTATATTCTCTGCATTACTTTTCTTTCAGTGTGCAGCCTCTTCTTTACTTCGCCTAGGCTAAGGTGGGTTATTCATAATCTAAGGTCTGATATTAAAGGCTACTCCAAGTTGTTTCGACACCTTCCTATCTTTTCATTGTATCACAGTCTTGTGATGTTTTGAAACGACGAAAATATTAATAAACCTGATTGATTGATTGTGATGCCAACATCGATGTGATCAATTGGTGATGATCCAAACGCGTTGACGGAGCATACAATTTTAAGATTTTTTATGACTGGAAAAGTGATGGTCAACTTCACTGTAGTTGACAGAAAGGCTTTGTTTTAAGGTGGGGTGTCCAATTTCACCGCTACCGTTTTTGCGAGAGATAGTCAACTAATTACGGGACTCTTCCAGATCATCAAGTTTGGATCCACCATGAACCAGTAGTGAAGTATTTTATAAAATCGATCAATACTCTGTTAGGAGGCGTGTATTCGCCTTGAGGATATAATTGAATATGATTAAGCTGTTTTCCCTCAAACAACAGAAGAAGAATGAAGACGGTGGTGGGCCGTCGACGGGCCGGAAGAAAGCTTCAGCTGCCCAACTGAGGTTAACAAAAGATTTAAATGAACTGCAACTGCCCTCCACCTGTAACACAATATTCCCTGATCCGAATGATTTGCTTAATTTTAAACTGGTCATTTGTCCAGACGAAGGGTTCTACAAGCATGGTAAATTTACATTCAATTTCAAAGTGAGCCAAGGATACCCGCACGAACCGCCAAAAGTGAAATGTGAAACCATGGTTTACCATCCTAATATTGATCTCGAAGGAAACGTGTGCCTCAACATACTCCGCGAAGATTGGAAACCAGTGCTAACCATCAATGCCGTAATATACGGCCTTCAATATTTATTTCTCGAGCCAAACCCTGACGACCCCTTGAATAAAGAGGCTCCGAGATGCTTTCAAAGAACAGGAGAGTTTTTGAACAAAACGTTTTCAAGTCAATGAGAGGCGGCTATGTTGGTAGTACGTATTTCGACCGATGTTTAAAATAAACGTGCATTGTCGAAGCAGATGTTGTTTTCGCAATTCTAATTTTGGAATGTGATTACTCTTTATATTGTCAAATTCATAGCTCCATGACTGTATTTCTGCAGAGCGATATTGGTGTGTTTTTCAAATTTAGCAATCATTGTCTGTCAACCAGCCAAATGATTGCATTATAATGTATGCCTTCTTTTAGGGTTTTAAAAAATTGGCGTTGGATAATGGATATAGCTATAGTGAATTGACACACTGAATTGGTGATACCTTGATGTGGTTGATAAAAGTGTCCCGATGCCACCCAATTTCATGTGATTTTCAGCTGTATCACATTATGATAATTTCTCGTCCTGAATATTTCCATTTCGACAAATGGATATAATTTACAAGCATAGCCATTGCTAGGATTCACATTAATCAACGTTTCATTTCTGCCTTTCGATCAACAATCCAGTGAATAAATTGCATGTACGCATCGCATACTTGAACATTACATAAGAAAATATTGTGGTAGAAAGCATATCTTTTTAACACCGGCTTATATTTGACTTATCAAGGCTATTGAGGTTGTCCATGTCCAAGTGTGTGTGGTGTACTTGCGAATGCGATACCTATATCTGCAATGAGTTACTTAGTTATCACAGCAATAGCTATTGTGTAATTGATCGATTCGTTATGATGCTTAAATAGATTGAGTGACTTAAACAACAAGAAACGCCGAACCTTTCTAAAACATTTCGTATGGTAATTGCTTATAATACGACTTGTGAAATTTTCTGAAAACTGCACTAATAGCCATTTGACGTCACGTATCGCCTTCCTGCAGTCCTGCATTATTTTAGCATCATAATAGAGTGATTTCAGACTTGAGTAGTTTGATGTCAAGCTTTTTATGTACTGACATTCTTTCAAAGAAACTGTTGATTTCTCATTCATCGTGGTCATGGAAATATGACTGATTTAAATAGAATTTGGATCAGTTTAATCTTTGAAGGCAGATATGTTAATAGTAAGTTAGATTGGGTTAGCTATACAGTCCGACAATGTGAAATCGATGACAAGACACTTTCCAGATTGTACCTCGTCTTGTACAACTGTTTTCATTAAACTTATTCTTCGGAATCCCTTGCATGCACTGGCTTGTATGTTTTAAACGTATTTTGTCTGTATACATTTGTTGGATCCCATGTTGAGCATGAGCGATTGAGCATGCATTGATATTTGACCAATTATGCTTCATGTAATTACTGGTATCGTTCGTTTCTATCATTAGATGGAATAGTCTTCGTCATAAGACGAGATAATGTTATTTGGAATCTGGCTTGTTGGACACCATTCGGTACATGATATGATCATGAATGCTGCTTGCATCATAAGGATAATGTAATACACAGTGTTCAGACGCTTGAGAAATCACCAAGATTCCTGACAATGCCTTATAAAAAAGCTCATCTCGCCAAATCGTCATCTTCAAAATCAAGTATTTTGAACTATTTTTCTGCCTCGGATGCAAGTACACGCAATCAAAATCAAAACAGTAATGCGTCACGTTCCAGAAGAATTTCACAAAAGCGTAAAGCGAATCATTTACGAAGCAATAAAAAGCCAGATAAAAAACTATGCAACATTGTGAATACTGAACCTATCGTGATTACTTCGAGCGATGGCAGTGATTGTGAGATACTTTGTGAAATAGAAAACGACATTGAATTGAAAAATGTGAAACAATGTAAGGGTACAACTTACAGGGATGGGAATGGAAGTGAAACAGTTACCGTAAACAGTGCTGGCTCCGTACTTGATAATCAAGATGAAGCATATCGAAGTCTTGAAAGTGCAAGCGAATTGCCATCGGTAGATGGCAGCGAGCCATTTGATAATTTCGAGCTTGAGCATGATACTCCTGACGATGGTGGAAAGATTGCGTTTTACCACCTCAACTTTTGCCATGTTCTCGACACTGTCTTGGAAGTTCCAGAAGACCAAGCACTTTTCGAGGGCAGCGAAGACATGAAATGGATTGAAAAGTTCAAAAGTATGCCTCTACCTGCACAAAAATTGTATGTTCGTTTGTACCATCGCAAGGCAGCGTGGCTTCGGAAAGAGCAGGTGAAGCAAAGCAACGATTAATATATTATTTGTTTGAACTCCCTTGAAGCCGCATGATCGAAGTGGTCGCAAACATTACTCAAATCAAAGTACTCGAGTAGAAGTAATGTCGTAAATTCCTACTTGAGTTCAAGTAGAAGTATCAATTTCTAATTGTTCTAGGACTAGTTTTGTCTAAGAAACTAAACACTCCGGAGTAGGAGTAAAAGTAGTCTAAATCATAACTACGGTACTTGAGGAAGAATGGACTACTTGAGCACTTGAAAATGTAGTACTTCATCACTGACCACCTCTGAGTGGATGTGTTATTTCAATCACTCTGAAATGTAGCCTATTCAACTCGACTTGAACAAAGCTGCTTGTGATTGATCGTGATACGGACTTCCCACTTAATAAATTAGGCCTATAGAAGGCTTCTCTCGGCTACCGTAAAATGGCGGCAGCGCAGATGTAAATCAATAATTTCATATCTGTGAAATAGCAGTTAGATTAGCAAGTATTTGTTATGAATGGTCTTATAAGAAAGGTGGTGTGCGTTTGTGCTACTATACGCTCCACTTGACATAATTTGACTAGAAAATACTGAATACTAGATGACTGGTTAAAAAATTCTACTTGGGTTAGTAAAACTACTAAAGGAAGCCTTCTCAAGAACTCGGTTTAAATAGAACATCCTTCTAAATGTGTGAGGAAATTTTAAAGAAAGTAAAGGTTTATAATGTCACGAGGTGCTTAAACGCCAAACTTTCTTGAGTATAAATTGATAATTCCTGGTTCTTATGCCCGGCCACCTATTCTATATAAGGTCAGAATATGCTGTGAAAATCTGTGGCTGCAACATGTAGTAAAGCAAATAATTATCTTCTTGATTAAGTGGAAAGTTATTTGTCAGTAGCCCATCCTCGAGGTGAACTGCGGTATATAATTTATTTTCGTGTTAACCTAAATTTATATAATTTACCCCCTTACCTGTAATTATCTCTTTCCTCCAAGGTCATTCCGCCTTTGGCCACCTCATGTATAATTTCACAGGTCTGGCCTCGACAAATAATATGAATAAGGCCTACTAACCGAAATACATTGAAAAAAGATCCCAGATTATCCCTCTCTAATCCTGAGTCATAAGCGTAGAATCTCAGTTGAGAAGTAGGCTGCCGTACATCTACTTTTTTCAGAGTACTTTGCATACGTGCACTACTTATTCATGTAGTTATGTTACTTCCACTTTTCATTTTGTGAAGTAGAAGGTAGATTCAGAATATATTTGCTTCACTTCTATAATCAACATTGTAACTTCTGGGAAAAAATAGCCCGGTATCAATTATTTCAAGCGTCATTAGTTATTTTGCATAAGTCACAAAGATGTACACTGCAATTTGTACAAGTACAAACTCCCAATTAAGTGCTAAAACTATGGAACCCATCGATTTGATATAGGCCTGCTTGGCCTACTATTTTCTGACAACGTATGCTTTAAACTTTTTATTTTATTTTAGATAAACTACCCCAACATCGCGACAGACATCCAAAGAGTTTTGGAATATTTGAGGATGTCTGGATTTTTGTTATCGTTCACCAAAGATACAACTAGCGACCTCGATTTGAATGAAGTTCTCAGACTATTGCCCGCACAGAGCTTGAGAGATATGGCGAAGTCATTCAAAATTTCGGTATGTAGCATCGTGGCGCAATGGGAATGAAATTCAGTTACTTTTATGCCGATGTTGTGTAGGATGAAGAAATCATTGCTCCTTGTGTGTTTGAGCGATTATTAAGGATTTATTAGACTTAGTACTGAGTCAGTAATCAGACATTGAGCAAATGACATTACCCGTTCATGAATCGTGTTTGCCCTTCTTGATATTCAACTTTTAGGTTGCGGGCTTGCAGAAGGGCAAAATACGCGAAGAGATTTGTAAAATGTGCAGACAGCAAAAAAGTTTGATCACCGGGTTCTTGTCCAAGAAATCAACTTCGAACAAGCTGGGACTGCAGGCAAATGTGCTCAAAAAGGCCTGTATCACGCTCGGACCGTGCTACAAAGTGGCCACTGCACCACGAAAAGCATTTAACAGGTTGGATACTATTTGACGAATTGATTCATCCGACAATTGGTCGAACGTGGTGAATTTGAAATCTCATTTTGAACATGTCCCCGGTAGAGTTCTCTTGGTTTTCGATGTCACACGGGGGATTGATGATGAATTGGATTGCACCTTAACAGGATCGAAAAATGCAATGGGGCAAGGACGGCATCTACAGTTGTCGGCAATTTTAATGGCAGGTGAGGAATTGTGCTGGGTGCGCTGACGATAGCGTTCTTCCCTTCTTCGTGTTGCTTCACTTGACTCTTGGGTGCTAGTTATATGTATTCGTTGATTTCGATGCAACTCAGATATTCTGTTGTTGCTATGCTGCTGTGACTATACTGTCTGGTAGTTATGATTATGGCACTCGTTTGATCAAAGCAAACATGGTTGCCTGTCATGTGAGCATGCCAGACAACGGAAAACGATAATTGAGCATGCGACACTTGAACGTGCGCCTTGTAATTGTAACCCTCAATCTAACCTTAAACGTGAACCCCAAATTTACCCTAACCCAACCCTAACTTTAAACCACGTGCTCAAGTAACGCATGCTGAAGTTTCGCATGCTCATTATTGTGACCAATGACCGCAAAGGTATTCGAAAAATTGCGGAAATTAAGTAATTTGGCTTGAAAAACTGATGAAGTGGAAATGGATGTAGCTAAAACCAATATCGCTGGATTAAGTTTTGGCAGTGGACAAAAACGACCAGAGTACTCTGAAGAGGTATATTTACCTCATTACCTATCACCTCACCATATGCGCAGTGGTCTGTTTCACATTTTTTGTCATATCTATTACAAATATGACATATTTCTCAGCCGGTTGTGTTACAAAAAGTCATTGATAGTAACCGGTAATGCTAACTAGTTCACTGATCTCATAAAATATCTTCAATTGAATATGATCACTGTGTACTGTATAGCCTACATTGCATATCCTACGATCTCCCAAATGTCATAGTGATTTTACTGCATTCATAGCAATGTGGTGAAATTCAAAGGCCAGCAATCACTCATTGTTTCATCAGGCATGGGTAAGGTGCGTTATCCTCAATTCGAACTCAACCGGAAGACATCCATATTTAAACGGAGGACCGACCTACTGCAATACGAGACCGCGTTTCAGTTTCAGATGGATGTCATGGCTTGCGTTGAGTCTGGACGCTGGGAAGTAAGCTCGCCGTGTCTAAAATGTGTCCTCTTGAAGAAAACGATTCTCGCTGAATTTAGGAGGCCGCTGCTATCTGCGAAGATGCCAATTCGGTCAACTATGACATGAAAACGAATGATAGCGAAGCGATTCTTCATGCTGAAAGTTTGCCGGAATTCTTGAGGTCGTTCACTGCGTCTTGGGTTTACGCGAGGTTACGATCGCTCCAGGTATTGGTTATATTCTTATATTCCGTTGAATGAAATTTGAAATCATTCATATTATGATGTACCAAATTTTTCGGCTGAGGCTCATCAACTGTTATTGTAAGATTTCAAAATAATTTTGTATCTTAACAGTCCTGTAACTAAATATGACATCACTGTCATAAAAATTTGATTAATCGAGGCGAGCAAATGGCCTGACCTGAACGAATTTTTAGGACGGTGACATTTTATTTGGTCACGGTATACGTTCGCACAGTGACAAAGTTCTTTTGAAATCTCTACCTGTAGGTGCTGACCAATAGAATTAACAAGTGTCAGCCTGAAATAGTCGGGTTCATTTCAATGAATATATTTGATGTTTGATTTTATGTTGAAGTTCTGTATCTCCAAGAGTCCCTTCAATATTGATAATATTGCGCATGTTCACTGTCCAGGTTGAGATTTTACAACGTCTGAAAAATTATCGGCATGCGGTTGTCATTTTGAAAGAGTTACTCGATCAAAGGGTGTACTGTCGATCCAGAAGGTATTAGAGATAAATTTGGTGATAATCCCACCTATGTTAACATGCGGGGTTACCAGAGGACATTGGTGGGAACGGCTCGCCCTGAATACCTATCAGCATTTAAAAGACCCGGTACAGTCGATGAATATCATCCACGATTCGTTGGAAGATTGCGACGTTCGCGTCGGGCACAAATTGGCGCTGGCCGAAAGAGCGAGCAAGATTCTGTCGTCGAAATCTGTGAAGAAACTGCCTCAGTTGACGACCATGTACAAGGAGAAGCTCAAGCCCATTATCGAACGCCTTGAAATACAACACGCTCCTGTGGTATGTAAACTGTAGGTACTCGTGTATAAATCACCCCTTCTTATTGTGTTGACTTGATGTTTCAAATTGTAAGATACACACATTATATGTTGGTATGCAGTCGAGTTGAATGTCTTCAATGAATCGTAACAGTTGTGTTTGAACCCCAACTCCTCTTCATGTCCTATACAGGCTTGCATGAACTAAGAGTCAAACTGTTATGAATCTGTATCTAGTCGAGTTGAATGTCTTCAAAGAATCATTAATATCACATTGGAACCCTTTCTACAGAAAACAGACCTACGTTAACTAATGATATTCCCGAAATTGAGTGTCAAAATTGATGTTCGATGTCCGTCTTCTGGTTGTCAACATTTGAAAACTATGTGACAATGAAAATCGGCAGTTGAGCATGCGAGTCTCGAGATTGTTACTTTACAACACAAAAACTAACCCTAACCAAACCATCTCTGACTTCATCACACATGCTGATTGCTGAATATTCACTGCTCAATGTCGCATGCTCATATATCCATTGACACCGTCGGATATGCGGGTATAGCTTGCACTCTTGATATCGGGCTCTTCCCGAGGCAGCAATTCCGTATCTTCTCCACAACAGCATGAAATTTTCCAGTTTTTATCATTGCGCCCATCATCGCATTTCAGGTTGAAATCACGGGTTGTTTATTACCGACGGAACTGCAAAGCGGAAAATCGCGATTTGTCGCCGAAGTGCCAGGTGACAATCTCGAAAGTTCATCGACTCTGCTGTGTTCAGTTGAGGAACTAGCCTTGTCCCATTACAAGTACTTTGAATGCATTTTTGTTACGCTACGCCCTCCACTATTCAACAAATGGATCGCCGTTCCTCATCAGGTCAGTTGGCTACCCTTGTGGAATTCATGGCGAAGGAGGAACGTTTTCCACGTTGCTGTGTTTGTTCCTGTGGGATATCATTTTCATGGCTGGGATTCCGGACGTGTTCAGAACCTCTTACCAAGTATGTGATTCGATTGTGCGTTTACAAACGAGTGTTTTTAAACCTGCCTGTTTGCAGGCCCACCCGCTTGACTTGCACACGGACGGGTTCTATCTTCATCGGCGGGACACTATCGAGAAGAGACTGGGTGAGATTTGTGACATCACAGAAGAAGACTTTGATGCGGAAGACAAGGATTTCAGCGAAGAATCAAAGGTATGCTCGCACATTGTGCAGTCTGATTACACTTTTTGATAATATGAGTATTTCGGGTTCTTGGTGCAAGGGTTTACCACCTTGCACCTTGTATTGTTTCACTGCGATGTCATTGTACGGAACAAAGCCGATTTTCACATTGCTTTGTGATTTTGAGGGGGTTCTGGTGCCCTGCTATTATTAATATTTAGATTTTTGCGATCGGATGGATATAGCATTCGATTGTTATAGCATAAATATTGGCAGCTGGCACTGTCTCCACTGACCTGGACATCTGGTCTGCGAGACCATCAGTGGTACCACCAAGTTAGTGTGGTGTGTCTATGTCCACGTTCTTTCAATGTCATACCATGCTGAGTTTGGGTGTATTTTTCGAAGGCATCCGTGATTGATATTTTCACATCGACGTGGGACATGGAGTACGGGAAAAGTTGTTCTGGTATGGATTGGGAAAGATTTACTTCGATAGATGAAGCTTTGGTGAGTACGGTAAAATCTCTTCACTCTACTATTTGTGAGGCACGCTTCTATTCGTTGCAACATGCATATTTGAGTGAAACAGATCATCCCGGTTCCTACACAAATGGCAATTTGGATTTCCCTTTGCATATATGTTAATATTATGGTGGCTGTTGGACTTTGATTAGATGTTTCTATTGTTTCGTAGGGACTCGTGAAATGCATTGGTGGCAAAGTGTTATCCGGAATTTTCCGTCGTTTGTGTAAGGATCTTCGCCATACGAGAAGTGGGCTGCCAGATCTTGTTGTATGGAACCCAACCAACAAGACTTGCAAGGTATATATCGTACCCTGAAACTATTATGATAGTTCTATAAGAAATCAGCTAATTTACTCACGCTGTTATGCCCTTCCCAAGGTAACTAATTCTATTCGTTATTTTCACCAATGGCTTTTATCGACAGTATAAATATTGGTATGTGGCTAAATGTCCCAGAAATCAGCTCTCGGTATTTCACTCAGATTGTCATGACCTGCTTTCTTTCCAGTAAACTAATCCTATTCTTAATATGCTATGCCCAATTATTTTCACCAATGGCCTTTATCGACAGGGTGAGCTTTGAGTACAGTAACAATGTTGGTATGTGGCTAACTGACATAGATGGTGATTTCCACTATTCACCGATCATATTAGTCTCCGCTCTTAATGTTTTTGCAGCTGGTAGAGGTAAAAGGACCTGGAGACCGACTATCCACCAATCAGAAGCTTTGGATCGATGAGCTGCTCACATTGGGCGCCAATATCGAGGTGTGCAGGGTTATTGGCGTTGGCGGCAAAAGGATTTCATGACACTTGCCGACCATGAAATAATCGTCAAGGGAGTTCAATGTTTCAAAGTTGACTGCAGTTCCTAAAGAGTCTTCTGGCGATAAGCAGAAATGACATCTTCGTCAGCGGAATGGAATGTCAGCTTTAGAACAAGGGAGAGATTACCGAATTTACCTAATATTTTGAATAACTTTCTGTCATACTTTTTCCATGACAACATGAATCTTCCTCTTGCCAGATTGATGTGACCTAATGAGTTAGTAGCAATGTTCCCTCTAAGCTGCGCACGTGCGCAAATGCGCAGTGCTGAAACGGTCCCTGCGCACAGAAAATCTACGCTGCGCACAAAAAAATCAGAAATGATGTTTTTTTCATAGTTGTTGCGCACTGTTGTCCAATGGACCACGCAGGCGCGCAGATTCGTGGAAATTAAGATGGAACATTGCCAGGGCCAAATATTGTTATCACTGAAGTGTGCCCCGCAAAGGTAAATATTGCGCTCCGTGAAGCAATTAGAGTTCACAATCACCTGCGCCTCGCGGAAGATATTTTTTTAGTATGGCCTCGTACACGTGAGCGATACTGATATCATTTCAATAGCGCATTATTTTCTGGGAATGGCGAAATAACATGGTTTAACAAAGTCATAAATAACAATGGGCTAGCTCGAAGTTAATCTGCGAGAAACTAACGAATGATAGTCTTCCTCGCGTGGCATGAACATTGCGTAAGATTTACTCAGGACCGTAACATTCGCACCCCAAACCCCCCAATTGGAGGGGCCGAGCTCGAAGGGGGTCCAGAATTATTTCGGGAATTACCATAAATCATGGTGTATTTTTTGAAATTTTTCAGGAATTTTTTTTTCGCGCTACGTGCGTTTTATTATTGTGAGATATCTGATTATTGGGTACCCTTTCCCAACAAAAATTAGGCATGATTTATAGAAATGGGCAGTTGGGCGTCGGCCATTACCGCACCATGACGCGCCAAGACATATGAAGTTAAAGGCTATGTAACATGCGAATCCAAGAAGTGCGCCAGAACGACCAGCAGCGAGAAAACCTTGGGCGAAAAAGACTGCCCCGGTGCTGACCGAAAACTTCGATATATACAAATGTATGTGTAATTGTCCATGTCCATGGGCGCCGAAATGGCTGGCGCCGAATGTTCCTGTCCTGGCGATCCGAGTCCCAC
>ATSW01032829.1:0-16701 GCA_000444245.1 Botryllus schlosseri
CTCTAAATTTCCGCTATAAGTAGCCTATAGTTGAGTGTTTTCATGCGGCTTCATTCGTACTCTGAAGCTTGAACTGCGTTTCCGGCATCTTTAAAGGCTGGGAACCACTGGTTTCGGCGATTCCAATATATTTCCGCTAGAGGCTACGGACAATCCTGACGGGAGGTCAAGAAATAATAGCATGCAGCAAAGTGACTAATAAACAATTGGTCCACCCGAAGATCGATGCATCATCGTACTTTCTGCGAAAATGATGGAAATATTTGCGAATAGAAACATTCCCATTTATTCGAATTTAAGTCACTGTGGTATTTGGACTTGAACTGAATGCATAATGGCTTTGCCACGCGACCGTAACACGAAATTTTCCGGTCATTTCGCGCAACAACAGTTGCGTACTGATGCACACTGGCACACTGGTTTGCAGGGTATCTGGAACAACTTAATATTTTAGTAACACTGAAATTTCTTAGTTAATATCTTTGAAATATTTCAAATATACTCGGAGTATTGGTCGGTTTCACCAGTGCATTTTTATTAAGCATTTGTGTGAATGAATAGCTTATGTTCATATGCATCTCTGATCATAGATTATGGTTTATTTGAAAGTGTGTGGAAACCATCGGCTTTCCCCCAAGAAGGTTATTGATCATCGCTCTAAATATCAGTGACACGTTTCGAACACTTTGTGAACAAAGACAGGCTTTTTTTTAATAATTGTGATTTACATCGTCTTTCATTGTTATTTCCAAATGCGTTCTTCTTACCGATAGTTTCGACTTGTATTATCTGAATTACAGATCTATAGTGATAGAATATTGTCGCTGCGTGGTTCGAACATACACGAAAAATATGGGAGAATCCCAAGAAGTTGAAAATCTCGTTAAGGTCTTCAAAGTCCTTACTACCAAAGATGATAAAAAAAGGTGAATATTGTACTGTGTAACACAGGAGTGGACAATTATTTCACTCCGCGAGCCAAATGAGAAGTAAAAAATAATTTGGCGGGCCGAGTAAGAAATTTTAGCTATATTCTCCAGCGTGTTTTCATTTTATTTCTAAATTATATTTTAAACAAATGCTGCTCAGTGAATGTGTTGATGTTCGGTAATGAGAAAGTGACGGTTAAAATTAAAAAGATATCTATTTGCCGTCATGATTCGAAACAAAGTTAAACATCATACATTAATTAACTCTCTTTGAACCCCTCTTCACGTTCTTCTATTAAGACTCTAAAACAGTGTTTCTCAAATTGTATTAGGCACGCCTCCCTTAAAAATTTCGCGCCCCTTATCGTGATGTCACAAAATATTAAAAAGTGCAACCAGAATGCTAGCAATCCCAACAGATAGTTTAATGGCATGGAACGTTATGGCGTTAATGAGAGAATTCTCAAATATAAAAGTCGGTCAACACGCAGAGAATGTAGTAAACGCTGAGAGCAGATCGCGCAAAGCGCGAAAAAAATTCAATCAACAGCGGCTTTGCCTCACTTTAGGTGCTTTCACGCCCCTCTCCAGTTCGAGAACTACTGCACTGAAATGTATATGCAATAGTACAAAGATATTTGTCTTGGTCGCTGCCTTCCGAGCAGTGTGCAGCCTAGCTTTGTTGTTGAACGAAGCTTGCAGTTTTTCTGAATTTCGCGTTCACTTGACCGAGTGTTTCATGATTTGTCATAAAACCCCCCTAAATTAAAATATCTAATATCGGCGACATCCTCAGCAAAAACTAAAAGGGCGGGCTTACCCACGACTCCAGAATACAAATATTTAGTGCTTTAAACCTTCTAGGCTTTCTTTTTTGACCTGCCCGTTCAACTTTCATGGGTGATCGATATGATGGGTCATATACTATTCGCGAGCACTGATTGACTTGTTTTACGAATTAGAGATTCGGAAACGCATCACCTAACAATTTGAAACACATGCCGTATAATGCGTAATGTTAGAAAGGCAACAAAGTAGGTTTGAACTCAACTATATGGACAGAGTGATTTCTTGTGAATTCAATTGGTAGCCTACTCCTACATTGCCACATTGCCTTTATTTTAAATCTGGATTACGCATGCGAGGTAAATAGGCAGCGTAATCGTGGCATATTACCGAACAGGCTTCAAAGTAAACGAGCTTACTGCTCACTTGATTATATGGTTTTAGTCATGGCAGCCTATGGTTTTAGTCATTCATAAAGCAAGTTTTATGTTCTGTATTCCAAACAACCTTTCGCGGTCGCAATTAGCCCAGATCTGGTATAATACGATGATAAATGTCAAACATGTTCAATTGTTGACTGGTTATAATAAGTATCATTTTAATCTATTTTACCAGATCAATACATGCGAAATTATATCGTGATGTCAGCTACTTATACTATAAGGTAGTGACGTAGTCAACGTTTGTACTCAAGTAGAAGTAGAAATGACATTGTCCAAGTAACTATTAAAGGTAAGTATTCCAGGTCTTGTTGTGAAAACAATCACCAATGTAGAAGTGGAAGTAATTTAAAACATAACCACGTTAGTAAGTAGTGCATGTAGGCAAAACCATGTTGCAGCAACTTGACAACTTCCAGACCGTCCGTCTCTGCTTGTACTCGTATTACTTTTTGGGACACGGTTAGTTAGGGGAGATGTGGTACCGATGGATCAAAAATTGGAAAATGATCGCTGGCCCCAAAATGTTCAGCCGAAAACAGCAGATCTTTTGCTGGCTCAGCACTTTGATACAAGCTCTACCTATCGCGCACATATACATGAATATCCGTCTTTTCAAAAAATATTTATGGACGTTCAAAATTTGTTGCTCGAACGTGTCATCGGTCCCCACCCGGTGGGTCCAATGGCACACGACCCAGGGACCTATGACACATATACCCTAAAAAACTCAGATGTGACAACTTTTCCTGCTCAGCATTATAATCTAAGCTACAGCAAGCCAAAGAAGACTGTTTGATCGCAACCGTCAAAACATAGAATAAATATTAACCCAAATGTTGTCATTAAATCACGTTTCGATTTAGGCTCGGATTTATGAATTTTAGGGTACATACATATTGCCCGAAAATCGACAGTGTGAATTTCAAATACCTCGTTATAGCGATAAAACATCATATGCAATTATTACATAAAGATCTTCTGTACGTAGGCATGTTTCATTTGTTTCATGATTAGTATTCTTGATTATTTTGCTTGATTTGGCTATTGTATCATCGGTCCCCACCCTACGAATTTTATACATGAATCGAAAAAAATTCCATTCAAGGAAAGTACTGAAAAAATAATAGGTGCCAATATATAGCCTGATACAAGCCCTACACTTCAAAATAAAAATAATTGCTGGTTTGTTCGCATTGAAGGTTACAAAGAAAATTGTATATGTCGATCTAAATTTACTTTAGACCCCCCAAAACAAAAAAAACATCTGTGAGAGACCCCATAGCTCGCGCACGTCAAATTTTTTTGTATGTGGGGAAAGATTTTGCCAGCATGCAATTGTAGACAAGTTCACGGAGTGTAATCATGGAATTATCAGAGAATTTGCAAAGTATTTTCGGTCCCAGTGATCCATCGGTACCACATCTCCCCTATTTCTATACCTGATGAATCTTCCTGATGAGAGTCCTCGTATAGCCATCTGTAGATTTGAGGATTTCAGAAATGTGCACAGTGCAGTGTCTCGAGCTCACATCACACTAGTGTTGGGATCAAGTCACTACCTTCGAGTCACGAGTCGTCTCGAGTCATTCCACAATTTGACTCGAGTCAAGTCAAGTCAATCGATTTTCGAAGGTGACTCGAGTCAAGTCAAGTCACGAGTCAAGTCACGATTCAAGTCAAATTGAATTTTCGAAGTATGAGTGATGATGTGAAGTCATTGCATTTTGCTGGGTGACAGACAGATTATTTCGCCATTTATCGTGAATCAAATAACGAATATAAAGCTAATTATATACGTAAAAAGGCGAATCGCTGACGTACACGTGGAACTGCCAATATAATACGCGAGTAACTGTATTGCTTGCTACATGCTACAGTCTGTTATCATCAGCCAAAATAAAGGACCGAATACGAAGCCTCGAGAAGTTGCAACAAATTGATATGGTACAATACTCTACCCATCTAAACATCCGTGAGAATAGAAACGCATAAACAAGATTCGTTCGATTTAAATTATGCAATAGGGTTGGTAAAGGTGATCACTGCGCAATAGGGGTGTTCAAAAAACTTTTTTCCTAAAGTTCAGCCATTGACTTGGTAAATCGTCAGGTTGCCTAAAAAACGTAGCACGCCAAATTAGGCCCGATTCCAACCAGTAGAAGACATCGCAGACCAATTTGAAATCTCGACCATTTTTGGAAATAATAGTATTTACGGTGGCAAATTTCGTCATTACGACATGACAAAAATTGGGTTCCAGGTATGCCTATTGGTGAGTGATGCTTTTTCCATGTGTTTCTATCTTGTCAAGGGTCTGTAATAGAGTTTGGATAACGACATCGCCATTCCATGAAAAATAGCCCACATATCACAGTGATCAACTGGAAATTAGTCAACTTCGTGGGAATATTCGCATTACAATGATGGTGCTATAATTCGCAAGTACAATACTTTCCTCATTCAAATTACCGACCACGAGAAATAAATAAACTGACAATACCGTAATATAACAGGTTATACTTAATAGTGATAATCAATGTATGGAAACATCTTTTGCCGCATAAATGAAGATTTCTGCAGCTGTATTTTTCACAACGCGTTGCAATAATATGATATCATATCATTTGGTTTTCAGCACTTCTATATACCTCTCTCAAGCAAACCAGGACTTTTACTTTCACTTTCAATTGAAGGCAAATTATCGTTCAGTCATTGTTATGCAGCGAACTTGGGTCATATAACATTGGGACGCTCGAGGAATAGCACCTCTGGCTGATAAAAATCATGACAGATCTTCCTGCAATCTGCAGTTATCGTTCTTGTCCTCAATTTAATGTCATTTTTGATAGATAGGCCTAGTGTTCACTAATCATGACGTAACGCCAATGCTTTTTATTGTGCTTTGAAAGGATAAGGTTTGAGGTGATAGTTGGGATTCCAACATGGCTAATGTTCTTTATAAACTTGGTGAGATCTTGTGGCTTGAAAAGTTTTTGAGCATGTGAATCAAAGTATCAACACGTGTCTAAAGTTTCACGAATGTCGTCAATCAGTGTAACATAGACAGTGACTGGACCTGCCTGTGCTAGCTTGAAGCATTCATGCGATATTTAAGTTTCTGTGCCCTAACCAGTTATGCAGCGTATAGTGTTGATCGCTCTGCGCCTCATTCAAACTTATTACTGGTAACAAAGTCACCATTTGCTAAACTTCATACCTGCTTCTTATCGTGCGATAATATAGCTATGATCTGTTTTGCAGAGACATCGATTGCATCCCTCAGCATTTCAGCCGTCCAGTATATTTTCGAACATTTGCCCAGCTATTTTCCATTAGACAGTTTGGGGCTGCAAAATGCTGATGATAGCAATTGGGTGTGGGCAACGCCAATGAATAATAATTCTCTGTCGAAGCAGCATTTCTGGTACAGGTACCTCACATAGACGTTGATACGTGACTTTTTTATGAGCTGGAAAACTTTGCTAACTTCAAGGAAACCACATACATGGTAACTCACCAAGGCTATGAAGCATATTAGTCATCTAGGGGCGGGGTCTTTTAAAATCACCTCAAATTTCTTCTTGTCGAAGTGTAAAGACAATCATTAGCATTCTGCTAGGATGAGTGAAGGCAATTGGATGATAGTCATCAAATGTCAAGAACAACATAAAAATGTTGAGAATAGAGGACGACCTTATTGTTACGTGCCCCAAATTCACTTCATAACAATGGCTGAAGGATAATATGCCTCCACTCGACAGCAATGTTCGTAACTCTTAATTCGTTTGTGAGAGGAACATAGAAGTGCTGAAGACTAAATAATGTGATATAATATTATTACAACGGATCGTGAAGAATACAGTAGCAGAATTTGTTTAGATTTTGTAAAATCTCCATTGGAGCGGCAAAAGATGCTTCTTGATTATCACTTTAGCAAAATATTAACCTGTGTTTAACCTGCTTGTCAGGTTATTTATATTTCGTGGTCGTTAGTTTCAATTAGGAAATATTGTACTTGTGAATTATAGCATTATCATTTTAATGTGGATATTTCGACGAAGTTGACTATTTTCCAGCTCATCAGTGTGATATTTATTATTCATTGAATGGCGATTTCGGTATCCAAACGCGATCCGTGAGCATTGGCAAGATAGAAACACACGGAAAAAGCAGCACTCTTCAATAGGCATACATGGAACACTATTTTTTGTCATGTCGTTGCGACGAAATTTGCCACGGTAAATATTATCATTTCCAAAAATGCCATAAATTTTAAATTCGTCTGCGGTTGCTTCTACTGGTTGGAATTGATCCACATTTCGCGTGCAACGTTTTTTAGGCAAACGGACGATTTAACAACTGAATGGCTGAACTTATAAAAAAAAGGTGTTTCCGGACACCC
Source organism: Botryllus schlosseri (assembly GCA_000444245.1). Taxonomy (NCBI): domain Eukaryota; kingdom Metazoa; phylum Chordata; class Ascidiacea; order Stolidobranchia; family Styelidae; genus Botryllus; species Botryllus schlosseri. The sequence continues at coordinate 6,561 of ATSW01032829.1, forward strand.
ATACTGCGGTAGGCCTATGTAAGCACTGAGCAGCCTAAGAAACAAAGATACGTTGCTATTAGATTAATCTACTACTACTGCGACAACGTAAGCTGTGATCGATTCGTTTGTGGTAAATTTATTGGTGATGTAACAGTGGAGCATCAGTAGAAGTTGCAATTATTGAATGACTAGCTGCTCTCACAAGTGACACCGGCGTATCGCGAACATACATAAGATAGGGTGATTTCATCGACCCCGTTTACTTGATGACTTGAAATTGACTCGTAAATTTTGTTTCGAGTTACGAATCAATCCACAGTTCTGAAGCGCCGCGTCAAGTCAAGTAATTTTTGCAAAGTAACTCGAGTCACGTCAAGTCATAAGAAAAAGTTGTCTGGACTCTGACCATGCTCGAAGTCATGGTTTAGAAAAAAACATGCTTTAAGCCAATTTTCAAATGCACTGCTATGGCGTTGTTGACTAACTAAAAGGTTGATTTTTCCAGTCGTACTCCCGCATGACCCGCTCAGACGTCCGCATTACACAGTTCGCGTCATTTATGGCGTTTTTCTGTTCCGCCTGTCCAGTGGCATGGCTGTCAAAGCTCTAATGGACGACATTTTGGCGTCCTCTGAAGACATTTTCGATTTCCTGAAAAGGAGGACACATGGTAACACTACATCAGGTCACCCTGTTCTGAAGCATAAACTTGCGTATTTATTGCGACAGCTAGTCGTCGGTTCATTATAATGTGGATCTAATACACCCCAGTACACCCCAACGAAGTGGTACACCCTTTAAAAATGATGCTAAACCCTAGGATCGGGTGTACCTTATACCCTATTGATGAGCACTGCTCTACAGTAGAATCCTGACTCATACTGTCAAGGTTTATTAGTGGGAAGAGGGTGACTAATGATAATGGCGTGAGTGGTGTTCAACCTGCTTATGAGCTACTTCATTACTACTGAGCATAATGTTTACTTGTTGTTAAATTATCTTGTTTTTGTTTTCGTATTCATGGTGTTGCAAGACCATAGGAATTCGATTATTACCAGTTATTATAAATTATTACCTGTTAATGGCGAGTAGCGCTACCACAGGTGAGGTTTGGCCGGTCTGGGTCTCCCTGGACGTCTCCTATATTCGCGCTACATTTATGAATAATAAATATGCGAGTTCCATGATTTTGAAATTTAGTCATCATTGAAGGCTTTCAAAATTATATCTCACTCATCTTGATAATAGGCGTGGCACTGCCTCATTTGCCTTGCCTGACCGCACGACACTGCTGTAGTCGCGTCTGATGACCAGCGGTAATAAAATGAAGGGATTGTAACCAAGTCAGAAGATTCATAGTCACAATTCAATCTCGCTTCTGTAGTTTTCACTTCGGTCAAGTCGAGTCATTTTCAATTCTCCGCCGAGTCAAGTCCGAGTCCAAGTCAGGTAACATAGGATCGAGTCGGATTCATGGTGTTGTGACCAAGTCCAAGTCTCGTGAAACATCCTTTTTACAACTCTGTTTCGTGACATCGATATCTTCACATTTATAATATACCAATTTTCCCACTTTCAACAGCTTATATTAGTATTTTCAAGTACCAGTAATGATAGTCGAAATACCAATAGTGTGGTAACTTTACTATTCTTCGAGAGTGCAATGAAATGCCTGTCTTGGTAGTCCGAGTGTCGGTTCAAGACTTGATCCGAGTCATGCATTTTGACTCGAGTACAGGCTGAGTCAATTCACAGATTGATTTAAGCCGAGTCGAGTCATTTCCCGTATTTCAAGAAAAGGACTCGAGTCAAGTCAAGTCACAAAAATTATCGCGACTACAGTCATTACAACCATGGTCAGGACTATTCGTAATATTTTCTCGCATAGTTTAGTTCCGCAATCTCTGTGAGACTGTCGTCATGTTCGGTACGGTATACCTAAGGTTGCCTTTAAAGCAGAAATCAATTTGACCATGCTTCAAACGTGGCCCGTATCTAAACCATGTTTTTGTTGTTCTCTTTTGCTTTAATAGCCATGATTCCCTACACATGGAAAATAACATCAGAAATTAAACACATTAGCTCGCGCGAGTACAAGTCATATAATGCTCGAATGTGGTTCATGTATCCAGGAAATATAGATTGAATACGGTTGAATGTGTGGCAATTTCTACGCAAGTTTCGTCAGCAAGATAGTTATTATACAATCTCCGAGAAGTCGAATATATTTCGTGAAGAGATATGTTCCAACGTACTCTTATGTTGCAATTTATACCTTCACGGAATTGTGTCGAGCGTCGTATTAAAAAAGAAAGTGGACCACTGGTTTTCAACACCTGCTCTACAGTGCCTCTGAAATATTCAAATTGGTAAAAAAGGTCAACGACGGATAAATTAGTCAAAATACCCACGAACCACCGGATCAAAAGATAGCGAGTCACCGTCAGGGAATAATCGTAAACTCAGAACTCAAACATTATCGTGAATGTGTATATGTCATTTCAACAGGGATGATTCAACAGGCAATGTCGCTGTCGGCTATGAGAAAATTATGACGGATCTGAAAGCTGGTTTCGACGAATGCTTCGAAGAACTAATCCAGGTGATGCCATAGACACTTGAAATATATATAGCAGTCGACTCTGCTCAAGTCGGGCACTGGACAACTTGAACCTGGGCTTTATTCGGCCAAAATGCGCAAAAAAGGAACGCAACTTGGGTTAATTCGGACAATTCTATTTATAGACAGTGATTCGTTTTATTTAACACAAGAGGAGTGATTATATAGTAAAACAATGACGATAACATGTATTACCGATCGATAATAAACCCATTCGAGGCCGTGCCAGCTTCACAGTTGAGCATAATTGCTTGCAGTATCCTTTACAGTTTGGCAGTTAGTTGCGTTATTGTGCATGCACAAATACATGATAGGATAGGTATCGAAAATATTGTACAGTACAGCTAACCTGAATGTGTAACTATTTACGTATTATGCGATCTGTATTGCGCAGCTGCAATTTTATTATTTCGCAACAGTGGACCTACTTGTTTTGAAGACGTTGTATGCCTTTACGCACGACCATGAAGCGAACAATTGATTTTTCTTTGAACTCGGACCAGCCGCTTCCCCAGTTAATTCGGCCCAATGTTAGCGTAACCAAATTTTCCGAATTTAGCGGAGTCAATTGTATCATCTCTATACAATGTGTACTACAAGGCACCTCAACTATTTAGCTCAGGTCCAGTAACAAAAGTCTAAAATTTGCTTATAGTTCCGTTATAACTCCCATGAAATAATTTAAAGTGATAGGGGGATGTGGTACCGATGGATCAAAAATTGGAAAATGATATCTGGCCCCGAAATGTTCAGCCAATAACAGCAGATCTTTTGGTGGCTCAACACTTTGATACAAGCTCTACCTATCGCGCATATATTCATGAATATCCGTCTTCTCAAAAACTATTTATGAACGTTTGAAATTTGTTGCTCGAACCAATCATCGGTCCCCACCCGGTGGGTCCAATGGCACACGGCCCGGGGACCTATGAGACACACTCTCAAAAACTCAGATGTGACGACTTTTCCTGCTGTATATTATAACCTAAGCTACATCAAGCCAAAGAAGAATGTTTGGTCGCAACCGTCAGAAATAGAATTGATAATAACTCAAATGTTGCCATAAAATCACGTTTCGATTTAGGCTCGAATTTATAAATTTGAGGGTACATAGGCTACATTTTGCCAGTAAATTGACATTGCGACTTCCAAATACCTCGTTACAGGATAAAACATCATATGCAATTATTACATAAAGAGTTTCTGTATGTAGGCACGTTTCAGTTGTTGCATGATTATTATGCTTGATTTAGCTATTGTATCAACGGTCCCCACCCTACGAATTTCATACATGAATCGAAAAAAATCTACTCAAGGAAGGCAATGAATATAATATTATCTGCCATAGCCTCATACAAGCCCTACACCTCACATTAGAAGTGATAACTTGTTTGTTCGTGCTGAAGGCTGCAAAGAAAAATGTATGCGTCGATCTAAATTTAGTTTACACTCCCCAAAACATAAAACATCTGTCATAGACCCCATAGCTCGCGCACGTCGCAATTTTTTTATGTGGGGAAAGTTTTTGCCAGCATGCAATTGTAGACAAGTTCATGGAGTGTAATCATGGAATCATCATGGACAATTTTTCAAGTATTTTCGGTCTCAGTGATCCATCGGTACCACATCTCCCCTACAAATATTCTACGGTATAACTATACAAAAAAATCTTGTAAAGAAGTATTAGCAAAAGCAACAAGCGAAATATATTTATTGTCTGTTAGTATTGACATTTTTCCTTCTTTCTAGTTTATTAGGTCTTGGTTTTAAAGTGGTGATAGCGAGTCGGAAGCAGTGGTGAAAGATTTTACTGGTCATACAGATGAGAAATCGATATTTTATGAAGTGACTGTTTGGAAACTATGACTCGTCGTAACTGTAGCCTGAGTCTAGAGCAGTGATTCCCAACCGCGGCCCCCAGCTAGCCTTCTTGCGGCCCCCACAAAAATATTGAGAAATCGATTTATGATATATAAATAAAATTTATATTTATAAAATACTGTTGCGTGACTTGGAGTCTGGAGTTTTTAATTCGGATTGCAGGAAAGTTGTAAGTAGAGTGCTAACATTACGTCACTAGTGTTTCAATGCAATGTGCCCTAACTTTCCAGTTGAACGAGCAGCAGCTATAGATATAGGTATTGATAACTAAACTACGGATAGATTTACAACGCGTGACTCACGGTTGAATACGCCTACCTGATTGGTAGGCGTATTCAACCCAATACTTTACGAATCCCAATACTACTAATACGAATCCCAATTTTATGTTCAACAATGTGCGGAGCGGCATCATGATGACTATTATTCAATTTTAGGGATATTCGATCTCGCTATCATAGGAAGGCATCAGATAAACCCTGTAATCTTCTTTCAAAAATCGTCTTGAGCTTGACTATCATTCGGAGAGTTGATTTTACCGGCTGGGTGTATACTCTGATCTATATATGAGAACACTCCATGACAGTGAGGAGCGATTATGTATTTAGACAGCCTTTTCAGTGTTTAGGCAAACTGAACCCGCAATACTTACTTTTACTCGCCCGGTAATCGCTACTTCTTGTACTTGAATAGAAATTTGTTATGTTTTGCTACTTTTACAACGGCCTTGACGAAAGGTAGCAATTTAATCTAAATTGTATGATGCATTTTTATGATGCTGTATGATTTATCGCGACCAAAACATATCTACATCTATCGAAAAATTTGTAAAGTTCCACTAAGCGATATTTGTGTTTTAAAAATTACCGTTTGACATGAACCCACATGTTGGATATTATCGAAATAAAACGAATATCGTTACTCCTTATTATCAAAGAGCGCGATATGGGCTAAATTTTATTTAACCAGAAATCTCTATACATATACTTTAATTGAATCAAATTGTCAGACATCGTAACTTATTCATGCCCTGCTCATTTTGCATGCTGTTCATTTATTTCGCAACATCCCGCTTGGTCACTGATTTTCTGTTACTGAAGAAATTGCTGACGAAAGGTGATCGGTAACTAATTACTCCTGCCTTTACCAGAGTATACTCTCATGGGGTTTGCCCACCCATAGTACTTATACTCAAGAAGTTATGCTTTAGAACAGGGGTGAGCAAACTACGGTCCGCGGTTGGCATGCGGATAACATTTCAGCAGCTCACGATAACATCAAGATTTATTTTTGAAGATATTGAGTAAATGTGTTGTGAAAATATAATTGTTGCATCGAGCTGATTAAACTTACTATAGTACTATATTTTTTATTGCTGGTGCAATAACCTGGCTTCGAGACCCACGCATTTTGAAAGGTAGTGCCTGGACTTTCCATAAAGTCAAAATGGAAATGACTTATTTCGTATCACGAATGTAATTTTAGATTGAGAACCCCAGCACGCTTATTACTTTCAGTGGTGTACTTGGCATCAGCAATCCATGCGTCTGTTAGGCAGATTCCTCCTCTATAGGTGCACCGAGCGAGATAGTGTAATGGTTATGCGTCCGGCTTCTCGAGCGGTAGGTCGTGGGTTCGATCCCCGGCCGGGTCATACCAAAGACTCGAAAAATGGTATCCGCAGCTATCCTGCTAGGCGCTCAGCAATCACGGATAGCATGGAGGAGAAAAAAAACGGGGGCGCAGACTAGATGACCTCATGGGGCCGTATCGCAACTCCGTCGCCAAAGCATCTCGATGGTGCAGGCGAGAAAGAATACCATATCTCTCTCTCTCTGTGCAGTTGGGCATAACTCATTCATAACTTCCGTCACAACCCAAAGTAATCTTAATCTAACATGCGAACAGTTGAATATAAACGATTTTCTTTCAATAAACAAACGAGCAAACATCAGTATGTCTATTGGGCGTTGGAGGTAACGTAAAATATATGACTTGTCATGTAATAAAGTCGTTGCTGATTTCAAGTTATGAACTGCTAAATAAAATAACCGAATTAATAAAATGATTTTAGACTTCAGTAAATTACGTTCGTCTTCGCTAAAGAACGTGCAGAAATCTTGTTTTACAAAGCAACGCAGCAAGACATTAGCTGAAGTGTGATTAAAGTTGACATGGTGTCAGCATGCACAATCCGCAAATATGTCACCAGATTTTCTTCATGTTCTAAAAAACGGCGCAACCCTCTTTCATCCCTAATTTTAACAAATTCGTTATTGCGGATGACCAGCTTATAAACCTCGTTGAATGTTTATGACGCGAGTACGTTATCATCAAGCAATACTTGATTTGTTCTAAATATATATGTATTATCTCCATGCCTTCGATCACGCGATTTGGCTTATCATCTTAAATTGACTATATCGCCCCTTGCGAATGGATCCATGTATACAATACGGTCCTCAAGCCAAAACAAGCTTCGATTATATGTGGCCGCCGGCGATTAAGTAGCAATTTAATCACATAGAGCCGATTTAGCATTGATCTCACGATACAAGAATGGAATCCGTGGATGCAACTTTCGAAATATCCACCGGGTCGCAATTTTGCAAGAGAGTCATAGTTACCTTCGCATCGACCAAGCGGTCTTATTTGATTGAAACGATCAGTGAACTGAAGTTAAACTAAAATGTATTTTGCTGTTTGTACATGTACGTTAGGGCTGTTCAAAAATAACATTTTACACGGATTCCAGTCATTCACTGATAAAATTGTCAGTAGCCCTAAAATCGCTGCACATCAAATTTGGTTCAATTTAAACAATGATAAGACCCCGAATAAATGTCTATATAACCACATAAAATGTTTATTTCGTGTCCGTACTAGAAACGATCAGAATCTGGTATTAATAAATCAGTGAGTTGTGTCGTGTTCGAGTCTTCGATAAAATGTGATGACGTTATGATGGAGTTTCGTAGGGTTGTCTTGGCTTCATAATAAACAATGTAAACTGATTGATTGATTGGTTGGATGGAGTTTAGTATGTATTTAAATTAATTTTAGGTACATATACTCAATTATGTACGTTCGGAACAGGCTGGAACTATAGTGTAGTGGTATAATTCACTCTGGTTCAAATCACGGAAAAGATAATTTTTAGGATGTGATATGTGACGCTCGGTATGGGACTCGTCCTCTAAACGAGAGATCTCGGGTTTGATTCCTGGGCACGCCTATTTTGACGAGTATAGACTCTATGTTTGTGGTTTGGTGCGTTAGACATGATAGATGTCATGATAGATGATGTCGCCATGTTTTAAAAATAATTAACACGTCATCAAATCTGAGGTTCATATATAATATATATGCCCGATTATAGAACTGTAGTGTAGTGGTAGGAATCGTGGTTCGAGTTGTGTAGGTCCCTAGTCCATCTCGCGGTAAAGGCGACTTTTGAAACATGGGGCGTGAGCGTGAGGATAACTCCTAGTAACTGCTAAAAGTATGCGATCCCGTTTGTTTCTGGGCGGCACACGAAATGAGCGTGCGGCGACTAAGGCGCAGAAGCCCGTCTAATCTCGACGGTAGAATGTAAGGCCTGTGTAAATCAAACAACCTTTTAATCCAAACTAATACTTGGTAGAATGTAAACAGCACAAATAGCAGCACGCAGTATGCAGGAATATAAGGTATAAAGTATGTACAAGTAGGATATACAACGATGCTTTATCCCAAGAATCTTCCAACCGTCTGTTCAGCAAAGTAACCACCGCAAAGTTATCTAGCATTGAATATATAGGGAACGAAAACGAGAGTAATAATAATGATGATGATTAGACGACGTGACAATTAAATTGAAATACACAAGGATTCACGAAACAATGCAATGCCGCACGCACGCGCTAACACCATCCTCCCCCGACAAAATATACTTGACACATACTGAGTCAGCTACTTCTGAAACCCTGCGTTTTCCTCTTCCACTTGAAGTAGTTGTGACATATCTTCGAAATTACAACTTCAACGAGTAATTGAGTAGAGTAAGGTGCTAATTGTTCCGCTTCAGTACAAACGCTGATCACTTCGCGACCACCCATGGTTCATAGTAAAATAATATATACAGATATATCGACTTTTCAATTTAAAAAAGGGCATAAGAAAACATGAAACAAATGAACATCAGGATAATCCGTTTGTGGCTCGCGTTAAGCGCCTCCAGCGTGGGCGGTAGTGGGAGTCTTCGAGCTACAGCTCGCGTTGCGCTAAATCGGTCTCCATTAACGATCGTCATGTGGTTCTATTCCAGCCACCTCTGCGCCATGGATCCGTGGGAATGTGGTTGATGATGACCGTCATCTGTTCGGACTCGCGCTCGTGTGTCAATGTAGAGGGCCATAATGGTAAAATAATACGGTAAATCGAAATCTGCCAAACTGCCTGACAATGTAAACAAGTGTTTCTCAACGTTTTTCACTTCGCGGACCGGTAAAATTTCGAAAAATGTCTGGCGGATCGGCGAACTTTCAAAATGAAATGAAGCCAAAATGTAAGATATGCCACCGTTTTTGGCAATCATATGGTGTTACAGAGTGACATTTATAGGGTTTTAATCGTAATTAATTATCTTCGTGTGATTTTATGGTAGTGTAGTGGTAGGAATCGTGGTTCGAGTTGTGTAGGTCCCTAGTTCATCTCGCGGTAAAGGCGACTTTTGAAACATGAGGCGTGACGCTGATTGTGTGACGTGTCATGATGCGATTGGTGCTACAAAAGGTACATTTATACACTACTCAAAGCCTCTTAAAAGAGGACGTATGGTAACCTTACATTATATCTTTGGCTCTACTTAATGAGTGTATTCGTGCGGCTCCCACCGTACTTTGAAATTCTAAATTTGGCCCTCACACCGAAAAATGTTGGGAACCACTGGTCTAGACCCAAACACAGTGAGAATTTGCACTGTTAATTTCTGTAATGCAGGATAATGATTTGAGACTTTTTCATTTGACCTATAGGACAAGAATTTCACCACGAACACGGTGCACGATGGAATACTATCTTTATCGATGAAGGATGGAAGTAAAGAGAAAAACTTCACTTCCGTGTACATCGTTAATCCTCTGAAGTATGCTTGGAAACTACACGAATTGTACATCAAGAGTATGCCTGATAAAGTCACCATCCTATTTGTTGGAATGAACCCAGCACGGAGTGCTCCTTCCGGGGTAAGTATATCATAGTGATCAGGACCGTAATTGCCACACCACAAACAACCCTATTGGAAAGACGAGCTCAAATCAGCCTTGATTTCGCTATTCAAAATAAAATAGAGTATTTCTGGTAGATTTGTTTATCTATTTACTGACCCGACGACTCTTGATTTTGAGTTGTCATTGTGTCAAGAGCTGTCCACCCCCTGAAAAACATAAATAGACGAAGTTAAACTAACATCACACTCTTCGCTGCAAATTTTGAAAAAGGTGAGTCCCTCTTGAACATTGATTCAATAATCGGAATGCTTCAACGGATGGTCTGCCAATATCGTCGTCAAAAAAACAAAGATGCGTCTTTTCAATAAGTCAGCAGTGGTTGATTCGTCAAGATGATATGACTTGGTGTCGCAATTCAGAATTTACCTTACCCATTCCATATGACAGA